>JBAMYA010042544.1:0-14284 GCA_037176975.1 Arrhamphus sclerolepis
TAAAACCAACTGAGTCAACTAGAGCAGTAAAACTAGAACTAAGGCTGTCACTCTCCACATCCACATGGATGTTGAAACCACCAACTATGATGACCTCATCTGCCTGGAGAACTAGATCAGAAATGAAGTCTGAGAAACCAGAAAGAAATTCTATGGCCCACAAGAAGTGTGTGGTGGTGTATTTCTCTGCAGATACACATTTCTCTATTTTTGCTCTGTTTGGGATGTTATGAGCTACAAAAAAGGGCAAGTTTTCACCATCGTGTGTCAACATGTGGGCATGAGGACTAAAAATAGAATAGACCTTTATTGATCCCCAAAGGAGAAATTCAGTCATACCAATCTGTACTACACATGCATTCAGGCTCGATTTAATGACAATGTTAACATAAAATGCAGCTATCCATCTTACTGCAAAGATACATGGATGTTTATTTGTGCTTTTAGAATATGACCATCTTAAAACAGTTGCTTGGCTTCAAACTGTCTCTGAATTTCTGAATACACTCAAGGCTGAGAGCGAGTTTGAATGCTGCATTTGCAAACAGTAACCTTTAAATGCAGGGTGAACACTGCCTCAGATTTGATCATCAGCACCTAACCTGCTTTAGATGTGCGTAGTGTTGGGGTATGAGCAAATAATCAGAAGATTACCTCTGATAATCTCACTTTAACCACTTCTCATTAACCTTGCTGGAAAAATGTCACAAGGATAACGAAGGATGGCGAGAGAAATCTAAAAGGATTTCAAAAAAGATGACTACATTACTGCAGACTCACACTGTGATGTGGGTCAGCAGATGTTAAAAAAAGATATTCAACAAAAAGGGGCATTGGGTGCTTCATCAGCTGTGCTTTTAACACATAGTGCCATGACTGCTTTATCATATTTATTATATCAGCATAGTGAAATATAAGATACTACTTCATTATATTCTTTCCCTGTGGTAGTTGGGGCAGGTTCCTGTTTCTGTAAATCAGATTTAACGTCTTGATCTGCACAGAGAAGCCATCTAATTCAGGGTTCTGATCAATCTCTCCTGGGAAAAATCATAGTGACTGAGACGATGAGAGATTAGACTGTATTGCACAACATGATGCACTACTAATTAATGATCAGCCACAGTCTAAAAGAGCAGCAATCCACATAACTCAAATGTACACCTCACACCCGCTGTCTCATCTAAAGAAACACATTTACCTCCAGCGATGATCAATTCTGTTCACTTGGAGTGATCATTTAGACATTTCATATATTCACACACAGGCGGAGATGGAGGACGTTTAGATGATTTATTCATGTTCCACTGAATTCCAATTAATGTATAAGTAAACTTATTACAATAAAATGCAGATAGTAGAGGACACTGCTGGTGCTTTTGCTTTCATAGAAATGATTTGTGCTGCTGATTTTAATGTCAGCAGAGTGGAACAAAACTTGGACAACTGGTGAGTTGGCAGTGGGGTCATGAATGCACATGGCTCACTGATGCACAAAAGCTTGAATGTGCAGATCAAACATTTAGCTGTCACATGAAGTGAGGTCACAGGAATCAAGGTGTGAACTGTAATTGGTGTCAGGGCAGCATATGTGGCTGGCTGGTGGTGCTGTAGGCTCCCACCTGCTCCACCTCTTCCTGAGATGCCTCTTTGCATTTTAACATTAGACAGGCCCAGCACATCCGGCTAACTGAACGACTTAGTGGCGCCACTGACCCGCTGGATGTGACACTGCGATGCCTGTAAAAATTAAGAGTTTTGATGCCTCAAAACTCTTCCATAGTTCCACATTTTTTGGAGGATCTATATGGATTTTCTGTTAATTAAAATTAACTTCCTGGGGGCTTCTTGGGCCAAAAACTATTAATATATATGCAGGTAGTTGTTTAGAAAAGTTACAGAATTACATCAACATTTAGTGTTTACAGGCAGGCAGCACAACTATTTAGTAATCCCAGCTTTTACTTGTTGGCTGAAAGGGAAAAATGTATATTTAACCAAAATAATAAATAAATAAATAAAGATTAGTTTTCATCAGTAAGGGGACATGGATGTTTGTAATTTAACTTCTGTTGTGGAAGAAGGACCGACTTCAGCATCAGTCACTGAGAGTGTCAAAGTGCTGTCCATCCACCTGAATCTGCTTTTGTTTGCTGACATCGTAAGTGATATTTAAGCGTCTGTCCCGGCACGCTCGGATGAAGCTAAAATATGTGAAGTAGTTGATGTAATTTATTGGACCTGCTTGCAGCGTGAGACTGCACTGGATAAATGAGCATGGAGGGTTCTGCTGGAGCTTTGAACTGGTTTAGATTCCCTGAGTTTAATTTCTCTCATCCACTGACAGTTTATAAAAAGCTTATTTTTGTGTAATTTTGATCATTGTGTGTGTTTTTTGGATCAATTTACAGCATTCTGTTGTTGTTTGTTGTCATTATTATTGTGTGGCATCTCCACTCATCTATCCAGCTTCAGCAGAGAGCCCCAGACCTCCTCTCCCTCCTCCAGGTGGAGGACACCAGAGTTTTCCCAGACCGGCCAGGAGATGTATTCTCTGTACTGGTTCAACTTCAGAGTCTCCTCCCTGCTGGACATGCTCAAAGCACCTTCCCCAGGAGGAGTGCAGGAGGCATCTGTGAGTCTGCTCGGAGTCTCTCCCAGATGACTGGAGTAATCTTCTCAATTGTACAACAGACCTCACAGAGTCCAAACTGCTGCAGACGCTGCACCGATCAATCTTTCAATCTCCTGCTCCATTCTTCCGTCACTCTTCAACAAAGGAAGCTTAATTTCCTCCACTGGAGGCAGCATCTCACTCCTGACCAGAAGAGGGCAATCCATCCTTTTTGGCTGAAGCCTCAGATTTGGAGGTGCTGGTTCCCACTCGGCTGTGAACCGCTCCAGTGAGCGTGAGAGCTGAAGATCCCCACCTGATGATGCCAAAAGAACCGTATCCTTCACAAAACGAGATCAACCAAACTGAACTCTTCCTCTCCTGGTCCGGGCCGGAAATTCTGCCAGGGAAAGTTATGAACAGAATTTATTTAGTATCTGTTTGAGGTCTTTATGTTTCTCTATATGGATGATTTTTTTTTGGACTTTTTTGGTTCATTGTCCATCTATTTGTATGAAATATTATGTCTTTTACTCCCCTCTCCTCTAGCATGCATCTCTTTTACTTGTTTTCTTGGTTTTCTCCTACTTGGACAGGACGCTGCAGTTGGAATTAAGCTGGAAATGGCAGCAGTCAATCATCTCGGTAGAGAGACTTCTGATGTGAAATATTGTTTTTCTGGTAACAGGAACTGAATGTACTCATAAAATTAATGAAGACAATAAGAGAAAATGAAATAAATAATGTACATTACAACAGCAATGGCTAGCTGTCACTCAAGAATGTCAAATGATGTATGACCATTTGATTGGTTAGCTTTATTGCTTCATATAAATGCATGTGATGTGGTACCAAAAAAAGCCCCCGTACAGTTGTCATGTAACCACAGACAAAAGAATTTACAAAATTAAGAATTTAAGCATATTGATGTTAATTGATTTTAGGTACGTTTGATATTTAGAAGTATTTTTATAGCTGTAATAAAGTATAACTGAATGAAACCATTTTTAATAGTTCCAGAAGATTATAGATTGTTTCACACAATGCCTGGCAGAATTATCAGAATGTTTGAGTGATATTCTTATTAATTAAAAACATTTCTGAGATTGCTTTCTAAACTAGAACACTCAAGGTGAAACAGGCTGTTAAAACTGCCCAGCTGAGAACCATTAAAACCTAATAGTTAAAGAGGAAACATATTTTTGATTTAATTTATGAATTTTTAATTTACAGGCAAATGGAAAGTTTTAGCTCTTACCTGTTGGGTTCATCGCCTCGCATGCCTCCTGTGCCCATTTCTTTTTAAAAGTGGAGGAAATGAGACAACTGCTCACTTTCTATCAGCATGTAGTTTGTATTTATGTGCCTTATTTACTACAATTTCACTTTGTTCATTCACCTCCCTGTACTGCCAGGTTATTAAATTCAGGTGTTTGTTATTTTCAATGCTTCCACCTATCCAGAGCCTCTAGTTTATTGTTGGTCATGGCATTTTATTGAACACATTTTTCTTGTCCTTCACCAGCATCTCTTTTTTTTAAATTGACGTGGGCTTTGGCATGTTTGTGTTTGAAAATGAGGTAAACTGCAAATGAGCTGCCCGTCTTGGGATCGATAAAGTTGTCTAACTCTGAATCAGAATTTAAAATGCTGTACCAGTTTAGGCCACTTGCACTGATGAACCGTTGCTCAAGCACATTTGTTTCTTCATTCATTAATTTTTTTGCTTGCTGGCTGAGAGGTGAAGCACACCTTAAAAGGTTTGCCAGTCCATCATAGGTTATTATAGCTGAAATTTTTAGATATGAAATACACTAATTAAACTGTTTGGACAAGATTTTTCTGGATAAGTTGATAAACCTCTTTTGTCTTTGGATGATAGGATTTTGGTTTGGTTTTCGGGTATTTTTCTGTGTTCTCCTTGTTTCTTGTGTACTTTGTTCCCTGTTTTAGTTACTTCCTGTCATACTTTGAAGGTCTTTGGCTACGTTCACACTGCAGCCTGAAGTAACTCAAATCCGATTTTTCCGCCTATATGCGACCTGTATCCGATCTTTTATTGACAGTATGAACGACACAGATCCGATTTTTTCAAATCCGACCCAGGCCGTTTGGATACGTAGTCCTAATTCTGATACCTATCTGATCATTTTATATGCGACTTCAGTCTGAACTGGCAGGTCGCATTCATCCGACCTTTACGTCATCAACGCGGCTGGTCGGAGGCTCACGGAGCTTCTGGAGAGGCGTGGCGGTCTGCCGCGATTGTCGGGTGGCGCGGGGCGTCGCGACCGAACCCCAACAGGAACCCTATCCGCGAGCACGCATCGCAAACCCCGCCCAGAACCCCCCGCTGGGGGAGGGGCGGCCCACCACCGCCAGAGACCACGCTTCTGTACGACGTCGCATTGTGTGTACAGTTGAAGTGGATGTAGGCGTTTGGGATGAGACATAATTTCAGATTAAAAGTGAGATTTTATTGCTGACATTAAATTGCGCAGGAAAGAAATATATTTTACAGAAAAAAAACAGTAATATGTTTATTGAAAACAAGATCATCTTTTTGAAATCTTAAATCTAAAAGGAATTTATCACTTCATTATATTTTAAGGAGCTTTTATTTTACATCTTTATTATTTTCAGTCTTATTTTTCATGTCCACATTTACGCCATGAGGCTTGAAGTTAATAAAAGTGGCTTCATGACACTTTGAGTTTGGCTCATATGGATTTGATTTAGAACTGACTTTGTCCTTTTGTTCTTTGTAATTTCTGTACAATGAAATTATAGATCTATAGATCAATAGATGGGTCTACATATAAATATCACCCATGTTGCACTTTTTTTTCACTGCTGCTGTTTGAAAGCATATGTTTGTTTATCTGAGCTGAGTTCCAACTTAAAAACTTTCAAACCAACTAAACTTTGTCACGTTGTATCGCTGACTGTATGATGGATTTTTAGACTTGGGTGTCTCCAAACAGATTTGCAGCACAAGCGTGACATCCCAGACCTCGCTCAAAGATGAATTATCCTGATTTCCCAGTTATCACCGAACAGTTTCACATTTCTGTTGCTGTTTGCTGTACCACCATGGAGTCAACTCCATATACCACTGCAGTGGGTACACAAAGCTGTAAGACTGAGTTTAAAAGGGGCACACCCTCCAAGCCGGTGGAGATTAAAGGATGTGGTTGAGAATTGGGCTTTTTGTACTGATACTTCACCAAAAAAAAGTGTTACAGCCCTAGAATTAAAAAATGTTTTGTCTATTTTAATATTCTGTGATTAGAAGCAGGTTATTGAGCTTCAAATGTGGTCTTAATGAGTTCAGTCAGTGGTCGACTTAATCAAAAGGGTATTTCTAATTACCAACAATTAGTCATGACTTATTAAAATAATACTCTTAACCTGATGATTGCCACTCACTGCAGAGACATAGAGGCTTTTTAATTCTTTATATACTTTAATTTATAGGTCTTGTTGTGCTTCCTGGTCCGTGTGGATGCAGCACTGTCGTACCCACCTGACTTTGTTTCACAACTGAAAAAAATAAGGTATACAACTGAAAAAAAAAAAAAGATAATGGAAGAGAAACCCTGATCAGAGACAGAAAGGTGATACTGTTGTAATCAAATGCAGCTCTGTATAATGTTGTTGTAAGTTTTGCCTTGGAGCTCCTTTTTGCTTTCAATTTACTTTAATTCACTTTCAGCTGGGGTTAAATTAGGTTGGGGCTCTACTTTTCTTCAGGTTTAGAGGCATGCAAAGTCATAATTTTTCCAGGACTGCTGGTAAATGCACGAATCAAACTTCCCCAGCTCTGCCAGTGGCTGACTTCAGTGTGTTTGCAGAGCTCCGTACAACACTAGTCGAGAAATAAATCCTGGTCACAGCGGCTGCATTTTCTTTAAACCAGTTCAAATCTGTCTTAAACGATATTTAGACTTTACGAATTGTTAAACAAAAAAAACCCCAAAAGATCGGTGGCTGTGTTCCTTTATTAACTGCATAATTATGATGATTAGCAGGTGAGCTTAATTACCAAAGAACTGTGTGTGTGTGTGTAAATGAATTAACCTGCAGTCTTTTTGATTATTCATATCAATACAACTTATATCTGTCAGTGTATTCAGCTTTTATATGCTAATTTTTGCTTCAATAATATATGCTTCAAAATTTTTTTCCTTTAATTTATAAGAGCTACATGTAGAAATTATTGAAGCAAAGAAAAGGAAACTACCAGGCTCCTTCAGGCCATTTGTATGTGAGGAATTTTATTTGTGAGCACGATGAAGAGCCACTGAAAACTGTGGAAATTTTAAACTGTCAGTAACCTGTGTGTGTGTGTGTGTGTGTGTGTGTGTGTGTGTTTATAGATGCAAATCAGCGCCAGTTTAATAGCTCTTCTACTCATATTTATTTATATCACTTTTAGTGTCAACAACATCTTCCTGATAGTTGATTCAAATACCCAAACAGAACACTAACAGAGAGATGTCATTATCAGCTTATCAGCTCAGGTTAGTGATTTTCTGTAACGATAAGGCAACTTCACCGCTCTGAGCTCATTTCACAGCATCACTGCATATGTGGTTATAGCAAAATGTTGATTGCAGCCACTTGAGATGATGTGTCCTTTCCAAAGGGATTATATTGATGAGATAGTAAGGATTCTTGTGGTATTGTGTGTTCTTAGCAGGCATGAATAAATAATATACTGTATTATCTGTGCTGCAAAGGAAGCGAGACACAGTGGAGAACATTTTGCAATGCAAAGTGAGCAAATGTTGATGCTAAATATCTCTGATCTAGATTCAAAATGCAAATACTGCTAAGTGAACATCCATAAAGAGAGAAACAGTCACTTTCATGAGTCCTCACATTGCTGACGGCTGCTGAGTGATCAGTCTCTGAGTGCCTTGGTGTGACAGCTGTGCTTGTTATGGGTAATCAGATGTGCAATATCAAGGAAGAAATACACTTGATGTTGATATTTTAAGACACGGGGAATGCTTATCATCCGTGGATCTCTGCAGAGCAACATCTCAGATTCCCTGGGGGCATCTTTATTCAGAAATATTTTATTATCATTTTTTTTGTTTTGAACGAAAGCATACCCAAACATTTAACAGCTGACTCAACAGCAGGATGCTCTTAGACAGTAACCACAGACCGCTGATGGTTGCAAACAGCAGTGAAGCTCTGTCACTTGGACCTTCTTTGGGTTCATTATCTAGCCTTCAGACACTTTGGAAAGTGAAAATGTTGGGATCAGGTTACAAACTTTGAAGTGCCCAAGTGCACAATTTGCCAAGTGCTCTTTGCTCCGACATATTTAATGGAGACGTTGCTAAGACTGCTTCCCTCACCAAAAGAAAAAAATAAAAGAAAAAAATGCTAGTCTGTGCTGATGTAAAGACATATGTTGGAACGCCTAAACATTAAATGTAACTTCATGAGGAATAACTTATCTGTAGCTGGAAGAAAATGAAACTGGGATAGGAATACATTTCAGTGTGGTACATGCAATGTGCACTGATGTGATGAAATGAAAATGATTAGTGGACTGTCAGCATTTGTAACGCATCATTTAAAAAAAAGAACTATGACTCAAAAACTAAACACAGATTGCTTTCTTTATTTCTTTCTTTTAATAGAGGAAGTCAAAATGGTAAAACCATGAAATTAGTTAAATATTGATTGATCACGTAGTTTAGCGTCTACGCCAGTAAAGATTATACTCGTTTTGTCTTGTTGTTGGAGTCTCTCATGGGTCAGTTCTTGAACCACTGATATTCAACCTCTACATACTTCCTATTGGTCAGATCATACATGACAACAATGCTGCTGATCACAGCGATGCAGAGGACACTCAGATCTACTGTCAGTGCTTGGAGCAAGTGAACATCTGGATGCAATCAACTGCTTTATTTACTGATTTATTTGTAGAGTTAGACTGACATGTAACAAGGCCTCCATCCAAAGTATCTATCCAATGTTGAAAAGAGTTTTCATAACGTCAACGACAGTGCTCCAATACAGTGAATTACTATTCCACTGACCATTCATGATGCTTTTACAATACATACACACAAACTAAACAGATTTAATGGAAAAACTTATTCCCATGATTACTCATTATTTTTATATATCAAATTACATTATAGTTAATGTAAATGACACCTAGGTAGGATTTTGTAATATCAATTAGTTGAAACAGATTGTCTTTAGAGTAGGAAGAAACTGGGAGAACATGCAAACTCCAAACAGAAAGACCAACTGAACCGAGATCCAACTGAAGTTTCTTACTGTGAATTGTCTGTGCTAACCACTGAACTACTGTGCTGCCTGTTATGGTAGGACCCAGCATCACTATGGTAGGACCCAGCATCACTATGGTAGGACCCAGCATCACCATGGTAGGCCCCAGCATCACTATGGTAGGACCCAGTATCACCATGGTAGGCCCCAGCATCACTATGGTAGGACCCAGTATCACCGTGGTAGAACCCAGCATCACCATGGTAGGACCCAGCATCACTGTGGTAGGACCCAGCATCACCATGGTAGGCCCCAGCATCACTATGGTAGGACCCAGTATCACCATGGTAGGACCCAGCATCACCATGGTAGAACCTAACCACGGTAGGACTGAGACTCCCCTTGGTAGGACTCACCATGGTAGGACTCACCATGGTAACCATGTAGAGAGGGCGTCTGCCTCCCTGTGTCAGGCTGGAAGTTGATTCCATAAAGTAGATAGATTGAAGTTACCATCCTCAAATGTTCTGGATTTGATACGAGTAGCTACTTTGAGAGAGAGTAATGAAAATGTTTTATTTTCATCTGTTATATGCACATGTTGGAAATGCTACTGACTCTATTCGCTAATGCTTTTTGAAACTATCATAATCCAGCACTCCAATAATACATGTTATGGTTTTAAGTTTTACATTTAAAATTATGGATTTCTTGAAATTGACCTTTGAGCGAAGTAAACGTCTTTCACTTTAGATCAGAAGCTCTCTGCTGACTTTTGTGTCACTCTTGAAAGCAGAGCTTTTTCTCGGCATTGATCCATTTTCAAGGAAATATTTTAATCAAAGAAACTATTCACAGTGTTTATAATCTCAATAATGAGCCTCATGATAGTGCTAATTGGTGTCTTTTGTGTTTATTGGGCACTATTAATCTCATTAGGCCTCTCAGTTTTGCTGGTTACTTAACCACCGAGCTGCACCAGTAACTCCTATGACCATTGACTCCAGTATCTCGGCCTCATTCACATTCAGACACCAGCCGAGTTCGTGACACTTTCTTAGCAAGGGGGCAAGATGCAATGCCTCAAATCAATTTCTATCTTGTTCATTCTGCTCTCAGTGTTCCTTCCTGCAGAGAGTCAAGGTTGGCATGCAGTGGCTTTTTCAGTAGCTTTCAGAGAAGGGAACATTTCTTTTGAAAAGTATGACCCTGGGCACAGAGGGAAATAATATTGCATAGTTCTGCTGCATTTGTATACAGTGTTTCCTAGTTTCCAGTATTTTTTTTTTTCTTTCTCCTGGTGCTTTTAAACGTTAAATGTGAGTGGCAGTCGCCATCAAAGAAGCTTATACAGTTGATTATTATTGCACCATTGCAGAAAAAGGCATTAAAAACAACCCACTAAAGATAAACAGAACATTGGATTCATTATGTTGTTTTTCATCTCAACTTGTTTCATTTTCGATAAAAAACAGTTGTTTTGAATTTTCCTTTTGAAACTTCCTCCAGCAGCCACAATCACTCTGCCCTTCACTGAAGTATTTCAGCTCCAGCTGCTCCACCAGAGCTGCAGAGCTTCATCAGCCAGCAGGGTTTTTTACTGGGCAGCTCCCAGAGCTTTACATCCAGAGCTGATCCACAGGATCGATATTTGGACCATTCAGTGCTGTTTTTTTCTTTTTTTCCCCTTCTTTTTAATGGTAGCTATTGGCTAAGTGAAGCCTGCCAAATCCATTTTCATCTGCCGTAACCTATTGCACTTCAGAAATCCCAGCTGCCAGAAAACACCCTGCTGAGCTCAGTTTAAGCAGCAGAACAAAAGCAAACAGCTATCCAAATAACATAGTAGGGAGCAAATTCATTCAAATAACCACACTTGCTTCACAGAGCAATAAGAAGAGAACACTTTGTGTTTAAAATTGTTGCTTTGTACAAATTTGCAGGTGAATTCTGCTGAAGAGATGCCGTTTGGTTGGAACTCATATTTAATCCAACTGGCCAGGGTTTACTGCACCACGTGAGATGCAGCTCTTTCACCGAAACAAATAGTGCCCGCCATAATGTCAGAGGAAATCATTATTCTATGAAAAAAAAAACAAGCTTGAGGGGGGTAGACAATATGAGCGCTATCCATTGTCCTAAAAAGCATGACAAACATTTATCTAAATTAATAAGGAAATGAGATGTCTGGATTTATTTGATTCAGGTGCAGTTTCCTTTTTTGGCATTAAATCCTCACTATCCTTTGGGAAATGCTTGAGTGTGGCCCATTTTTAATGCTTTACATTTTCATATTTATGTCTATTTTTGCTAGAATATTTCAAACCTCTCTCTATATCAGAGTCTTCAAAAGCATACTGTTGTATGATGCACAAGTACTGATGCGTGATGAGAACGTGGATGATTGTGCACAATATAACAGTAGATGGTATTTGGTGCATTGTTTGTCACATTTCATATTTTTCTTTATGCTAGAATGTGGCTGAGCTCAGAGACGGAAGCAGATTTTGTCAAAAAAAAAAAAAGTTTGACGCTATTTTAACAGGGACCTGTTTACAGTTCAGCCTGTCAAACAGCACTCTTGATCACTTGTTTACAGGCAAGCACCTGGTGTTTTGCAGAAATTGCTGCGACATTTTCAGACGCATTCTGCTGAAGTTATGCTGCTGATTGGAACATGTCAGGGTATTTTGCAACACAAGGCTTGCATCGCAAGATTTTATCTGGAGGAGAAATTCTGAGAACAGCTTTTTGTAATATAATTACCATATTCACCCGAATGCGAGACAGCTCTACCTATAGCACGACCTCACCTTTACCAAGATACATCTTTGAGGAAGAAAATTGTGTGAGCAGCAAACTCTGCCTTAGAAAGGACTTTTTTAAATTTTCTTTTTTTATCTAGATTTGAGTTAACATAAATAGATCAGAGCCACTGGACAGATGTTGGGTCTGAAAATGAGCCATAGGACCTCCTCATCCAGAAGATGGGACCAACTGTTGCCTCTCAGACTGACTCTGCATGCAGTTGGCTAGAGCTACAACCAATCAGAGCAATGAACAAGGCAATGTGTTCAGAATGACAAATCTAGCCAACAGGAGAGTTTGAAGAGATACCAATATATGGAAAATTGAATCCAACAGTTGTTGCTGTGTTAGCAAGTAGAATTTGAGAGTAACCAGCATGCTCAAACAAATTCAAATTTGATAGCGGTCTAGATTTCTATGCTAGTTATAAGTGGTTGTCCACAAGTTAATGACAAATGCTGTTCTCCATTTATTTTACATGTTCACAGCACAGGACAGAGAAAATGTACAAATTCAGACAGACCTTTAAATACCATTAAATTATTGCAACATTCAAACTCATTTCCACTAAACGGCATATTTAAAGTTGCACTGAGGAACTTTTGCAGTTTTTAGCATTTTGGGTTCCTCTGTAGGTGATGGAGGTTAAGTTGCTTTTACAACACTGTCTAAGCTCACATGTCCACTGTACGAGAGCAATTTTGCGAGCAGTCACATCACCCACCTTATCGTCTAGTGTGGAGGTGTGTACATTACAGCCACATTCGAGGTTTCTTTAAACCTCGCTATTTTGTCGTAAAGTATAAACATAAACAACCACTTTAACCAGATGATCTCAGTCTCCTCCATACCAGCCTATTTATTTGTGCTATCCAGACAGGCAGCCAGAGGGATTGTTAAAAGTAGGAAGCCTCCAAGTTTTCTCTTGCTCTGTTCTGGTTCTGATGCGACAGACATCAGGAAAAACTTTCCATGGAATGAAGCTCAGATGACAACAATTCAATGCCTCCTTGATTTTTTGCATGCAATGGACGCTGGCCATAAGATTTACTTTTGTTTGATTCCAAGACAGTCTGAGTATGTTAAAATATCTTGTCTATGGCCTGCTGCGTAGCCCAGCGGTTTAAGCAGGAAGACCATGTACGGAGGATGCAGTCCTCCTGCAACAGTCGTTTGACTCCCAGCTAGCAACCCTTTACTGCAGGTCCTCCCCCATTGTCTCTCTGAACCATTTCCTGCCACTGCGGACAAAGACCATTAGAGCCATTATTTCTATACATAGTAACAATAAATGTTAAAAATTTTTACTTTAGTTTTACTTTACACCATGTATTATGTTGTGTGACACAATACAGTTTTCGCTGGTTGGTACAGTTGTCACACAGATATAGCGTAGGTCCTTTAAACCAGCTTTAAGACCACCACTCTTAAATAATGGTAAAACCCAGATAAAGTTAAAAAGAATTTTACAATAAGTTACTTAAAAGACAATAAAAAAACTAGGGCCTCAGTAATATAAAACTCGCCAATAAATTGTCAAAAAAGGAGAAAAACAAAACAAAAAAAAATGATATTCAGTTCATCAAACACTGCGGGTTAAATTGTCCTTGTAAAGCCTGATCTAATCGGGCCTACTGGTGATCGGGCCTCCACCGCAGGTGTGTGAGTCCAGTAGGCCCTACAGCTGACTTTAAGCAGTGCACCGTCGACCTTGACCGCCCCCACTGGATCCGTCTCTTCCTGCGCCGTGGTTCGTCCTGCTAGGCCCTCCTGGTGTGCTGGAGAACACAAGCTGCTTTCAGTCTTACACCAGGTACCGACATAAGCCCCGCCCCCCACACACACACCACGACAGCCACAAGTATCAAAGTTCCTTTCACTTAGCTTATAGTGAGTGTTGATTTTGCAGCTGGGTCTGCGCCTGGCCTCCGTCACGATGGTTTGCCCTCCAGCCTCCTGCACGTACTCGTATCCGCCGTCCCCCAGACACCACTCCGAGTCATTCTCACCTTCACGAGGGCTCTGAGCAGTTCGGGTCCCCCGTGTTCGTATTGTCATGGCACAGCACTTTGCGAGTCCTGAGTCACCCCTTTGTTGGCTTTGTTCGCATCGTCCCCTTTCCCTCTTGCTCTTCCTTTGTTTCCCCCCTCGTCTGCCACCTGCTGGCGCTTATATAGACCTGCCATGTTTGTGGCCTCCAACCATCGGCCAGGGTCCAATAATTAGTGAGGGTGTGGTCCACCACCTCCTGCTCTAGCCCAGCAAGTCTATTGCACATAATACTGCACAGAAATCTTAATTCAAAGGAATACAACCATAACACACTACACACCATAAAAAGAAAACAGTGCAGCTGCTTAGAGTCGGAAAAAGATAGGTTTAGAACTAGGCGCTATACAGTATTAACTTCTTATTTGTGATCGATCTGCCCAGTCCCAGACAACGACACACACACTGACACACACGCACACAAGTCTCATTTATTTTTTGTTAACACAGAGTATGTATATATGTATATATATATATCCATCCATCCATCCATTTTCTATACCCGCTATTTCCTGTTCAGGGTCACGGGGGTCTGCTGGAGCCTATCCC
>JBAMYA010042545.1:0-14284 GCA_037176975.1 Arrhamphus sclerolepis
GAATCAGGATCAGCAAATAGAAGACCCAGCACTTCTTTACAGGTAAACTTTTTAGTAGACATTGTGTGATTATTTGAAAGAAATACTTGCTAATGCTGACTGCATCGCTCTGCTACTGCAGCTCATTGGTGCACTCGTTCTGTGAAGAACTTATACTGTTTCAGTGACCTGTAGCGCAAACATTTATATAGAAGGATGACTTTTTTTGCGTCAGAGGTGAAGTGTAACATGTCTGCCACCCAGAGGAGGAGAGTAGGAACAAAATATGACGTTCTTTTTGCCACAATGGGCCGTTTTATTCAGGACGGCATCTTGTCGACTAAAGTCGACCATGGCGCTTAGAGGATTTATGTCTTTTGTTGGGAGCCAGTTAAGTTAAAGTAAAGCAAAGTTACCTAATAGTGCTGCTGTTGATACTGTGTAACAATATAATTGTAATGCAGTCTTCTTTATTTTAGTTTTGCATAATTGCAGCTAGATAATAATTTATGTTATCAGCAGTAGTCTGTTTGCTTGTACTATTCAGTAAAAGGTAACTCTACTGTGTTCTAGACAGATGTTCAGAGAAAACATCTCCAGAATCCTCCAGAAACTGCTGCAGAGGAATCTTCACTCATCTTCATCACTGATGAAGAATGTAAGTTTAGCCAGTTATTTCTGGTCTTTGATATCACTATATGCATGTTATGTTTTTGTTTTTATTGCCATTATTACTGAATGCAACACATCATTGTTGGTACTATTTACAGTAAATGTAGGTCATAGTTAAATATAATAAAGTTTATTTGTATAATGCCTACTGTATATAACGTAGATTGTGCAACAGTATGGATGAGCTATATGTTTAATACAGCTACAAGTCAGGCAACAAGCAGCAGCAGCAAGACACACCTGAAGCAGGTGTGTCCTGAAATTGTACACAGGACCTGAAATTCACCGTGGAATTGCTGGTATCGGACATAATGTTATTGATTCCTGCATACAATTACAGTGATGCATAATAAAGTTCAGTGAACGTTTGCATCGGAGCTGAATATAGGTCATCTGAAAGGGAACCTGCTCTGAAAAACACCAAAAGAAAGGACCAAGGCTACTGGTGGTGCTGGTGTCAGTGATGCCATGAATGACCCAAAACCTCCAGATCCTAATACAGGTAGCGCCAGTAACGTTACCAACCTGCCCACTAACTGGCTCAAAATATATTATGGCTTCAACATAACAAAGGTGAAATGAGCTGCTCAATTTGTAAAGTCTACGGTGCTGTGCCTTTTACCAGTCAATGCTATAAAACATCAACTTTGCCTCGACACTCAGTTGGTGTTTCTCATACGGTAGTTGTAACAAGAAAATGTGAGTCAGATTCAGTGAAAAAATGTGATGGATAAAGCTGTTGGAAGAGACGCAGTTGTGGTATGAAGAAGAAATGAAGGGGCTCGTAAAAACCACCTACTTTATAGCAAAACACAAATTGGCTAATGCAATGTTTTGTCAAGTTGTTAAAGTAATGAAAGAAACGTAGTGTCCTTTCAAAAGGCTGAACACAGAAACATCAAGCTATGGTAGCTATGTTAATGAAAAAGGTCTGTCAGAAATTCACCAAGCTACTACAAGGACACTTGTGGAAGATATTCACAAAGTTTTGCTAAAAGGTCCTGTGTTTTCCTTAATACCGGATGAATCCACAGACATAAGCAACACCAAGCAACTGATTACCTATGTAAGATAGTTGTCGATGGAAGAGCAAAAACTATTTTTGAGGATGTGAAGCTACTGTTGAGAAGAATCTGGACAAAAAAAAAACTTGCAGAAGTTTGTACTGATTAAGCAGCTGTTTTGGCAGGATGCTGCCAAGGAGTTCTTAAAAAAAACCAAGAGAGGAATGCAACTCAGACTTGGTAGGGGTGCACTGTACAGCTCATCGTCTTGCCGGTGATACAGCCTGCTCTGTGCCACAGGTGAAAAAGTTTCAGCAGGATTTGAGATCAGTTATTGTATTTTTCAGTGGCTTTGCTGTCAGAAGTAACAAGCTACATGAATAACAGAAACAACTGGATGAATCCCAACTGAAGTTCACCCAGCCACACACAGTCAGGTGGCTGTGAGTTCACAATGCTTTGTCAGTAGTGTAGATCACTGAAATCCCTCAGAGATGTCCGGGAGCACATGGCTTCCTCCAACACTCAAGATGCTGACAAAGCTAAAGGTCTACTGATAGCTGTCATACAGTTCAACTTTGTGGCCTTTGTCAAGTGATGACGGATGTACTGATGCATGTGGTCCTTCTCTCAAAACATTTTCAAAGAGAAGACCTGAACTTCTCCACAACCCAGCCAATGGTTGAGGGTACCAAAGAGCCCATGAGAGAAATAATAGTTCACCCTGGTCCTGCAGAAGAGGAATTCATTCAGCTCTCTTCAAGGTAACAAATTTAAAGGAGACCAAGTTTTTGACTGTCACACTCAGAAACCAGCCTTTGATGACATGAAGTGCAGGTATGTTGGATCCTTGATAAAAGAAAATGACAGACGATTCCCTTCTAACACACTGTATGTTCTGTCATGGTTCACGATTTTGGAGCCAAAACAAGCCATTGTGGCAAAACAGTGAGATAATTACCTCCGCCAAGGAGGTTATGCTTTTGACGGCATTGGTTTGTCTGTTTGTTTGTTTGCAACACAAGATAAGCTTGACAACCTCCTGACACACTTCTCATGCCATGTAAATACAGAGGATGCATGGTCAGAGTTTGCAATGCTGAAGTAGATTATGGTCTCCAGTGACTTGTATGCCTCTTTCTCCTTTCAACAGTTTGCAGAGTTTTCATGAACATAGAAAACTGAATTCACTGAAATGGAGAAGCTCATTAACATTGCTATGGGCATACCAATTACAAGTGTGTCATGTGAACATTGATTCAGCACCCAAAACAGGATTAGAAAGAAAAAAAATCAAATGAAATTCACAAACCTCACCTATCTGATGCTCATTTCAGAGCTTGACCCCCAAAAAGAACAGTTTGATTTTAACAGAGCTCTCATCAAATCGAAAAAGGTATAAAACAGAGGAGACAGAGAACACAGTACAGATTAGAGCAAAACTAAGGAAACAAATGAAGCCAAAGAGTCAACAAATTACAGCAATGTATATAGTTCAAATCATTTTTGACGCCAAATCAGCAAAGACTGATAATATGTGGGCATTTAGATTTTTTGATTATTATTTTAACAGTTATTGTGGAAAGACATGAAGCAGAGACAGAGGACAGGGAAAGCCCAAAGAGATGGAGTAAGAGACAACAAATAACAACAGTGTATATAATTCAGGTAATCTCTGGTGCTGAGTTAGCAGAGACAAATGTCGTGAGCAGTTTGATTTTTTTTTTCCTTTATAAATGTTATTTCAACAAAGTTTTTATTGTGAAGAGAGTTAAAGCGGAAGAGACCAAGGACAAGGAAAGACTAGAGTCTGGACAAAAAGAAAGAAGAGATGAGATGACCACTACAGTGGAAGATGAAAGGGACAGAAATTAATGTATCAATCCAAGGTAAGAGTAAGACAATGTTCAGACCTATATTTCATCTCAGAATTGGTAAAATGTCCTCATGGACAGCTAGTTATTTATGCTTACAAATATTGTCTTGCTTTAACTTCTATATTCTTATCTTGATAAAGATAAAGCAGAGAACACAAGACGGAGAAAGAGCATGGAAATTAGACGAGCGAGCAACTGATGCAGCTCAGAAACAACTAAGAAGGAGAAAGAGACAAGCTGCATATTAATTTGAGGTATGAGTAGGATAATGTAAGACATGTAGTTAAGCTCACAAGTAACATCCCCCCCAAAATGTATATATCCCCCCGTATGTGAAGCATATAAGGGGGGTATCCCCCCCATTTTGGAAAATGAATTTCAGATTTCAAGCCCCGGTACATTACATCGGCAGTCATATTTCTAATATCAAATACATGGAGGTTGTGAACGTACATTTCTACTATACCAAAAGATAGGCCAACTTTTACACCTTTCTAAACCTTCATAGCGACAGAAAACGAAGTGAATTGTAGCAACATTTGTATCCCATTTATTTATGAATGTATATTCTACTGCTTCATATTGTATGAACATAGCACCTTTTTATTATATTTTGGGAGCTGCCAAAACCTTCTCAATATTTTTATTTTTTTTTGGGGGGGGGGGGTGTCTTTTTCTTCCAAGAGGGCAGGACTGAATGGAGTCACCTGCAATGCTGAGTGCTTTCTGGGCCAGGCATGTCTTGTAGATGTCCCAGAGGGAGGGAAGGGGGCCACCAATCATCTTCTCAGCTGCTGTCATTATGCGCTGCAGGGTCTTCCAGCAGGATGTGCAGGGTTCCTGTAAGCAGGTATAATTGTTTTGGATCTAAGCAGTATTGATATTGATGAACAGTGCCAATTTAATTGTGTGGTAGGCAGCGTTGATGAGTTTAGTCACCTGCTGGTGACGCTCAGTGGTAGCCTGTCCAAACATTAAGTGGACCGGCCATACACAGCAAATTATTTATACTCTTCTCATGAGCCTGGATGACATGTTTTCTGAAATTTTCGGTACCTTTAAGAAACACCCCCGCCTGGTCAGCCTTCCCTGGAAAAGGGAATAAAAAGCCTCTTTCTTCTTTCTGGCTCCTACTTCTCTTTTTACTTTTCTTTCTTTCTTTGTCTAAATGGTGGTTGGCAAACAACTTTTAAGTTTTCTTCCCAGCAAAATCCAAATCTCAAATTTCGACTCACACATGTGCTTTTTCTGGCCCTGGGCCATTTTCTTTAAATAAGCATAGAGCCTATACGTTTGGTCTTCTTTCTTTTTCCATTTGCTACAAAGTCGGATATTCAGATAATCATCAGTGTAGGAGCCAAAATGAACATTTGAGTTTTTTCTAATATATCCTTTTTGTTGTTCTGTGCAAGTCCATTCCTGTCTTGTGGCCAAAGGGTCCGACTATCCTTTATGTACAGGTGAGGTTACCTGAGAAGGCATGACCGGAGCAGAAAGTGATGGTCTTTGACCAAACTACCAAGCCAGAAGCAACTCTAACAAGCCAAAGAATCCTTAGTTTAATTTTGTAATCCTGCTTTATATGGACATTCTGAACATTCTGAGTCTTATATCAACTTTTGTTTTCATTAAATCCCTCATTTTTTTCGTACCATTTTCTCATCTGGACCTTATTTTTTACTTGGATGTTTGAGTCAACCTCTCCAGCTTGGCCACCAGTGGTTATCAATAGGAAAACAATAGGACAAAGAAATAGCCACTACACCATCTTTCAAGTAATTTTACTTCTGGTCAGTGGGTGTCGCTGTTTCTACATTTTATTGTGGGCTTTTAGACTTATGCAGCCTTTGAAACTTTCCAAAATGATAGAAACAATAGTTAAGTAATACACATGTTTTGTGGAAAAAGTAATTTATTTCTTCATATCAAAATCTATATTGTGGGGCAAAGTATTTCAAAGCAACATGATTAGTATTGCTACGGAGGGACTTCTAGTAACAGCTGATCTGGTCTTTGACTCTAAAGTTTTGAATCTAAGCTCCTGTAAAATGTTAAGATCTCTGGTGCATCAATAAAGTATTGTTTCATTTCATTTACGTTTTCAGGCTAGACTGAACTCACTCAGTTGTTTTAGTGGCATGGAAGAAACTTCCTGTAAATATGTCAGATGGATGATTGTGTGACTGTGTGAGGAACAGGTTGTGGCAGTTTTACACATGAATGTGTTATAGTGTCTTTGTAGTTCACGGACCACTCCAGGTGCTTTTACAACACAAGCATCTTTCTCTCATTGCCACACACTCTCACACACTCCTGTGATTATGCTTATGAATCAAATTACATCATAGTTTGTGTAAATGAAGCCGAGGTGCGATTTGGTATTACCAATTAACCCGAAAATCTTTTTGTTTTTGACTGTGGGAGGAAACTGGAGTACCTGGAAAAAACCCCACACAGCCTGAGGGAGAACATGTAAACTCAGCACAGAAAGACCAGCTGAACCAAGATCCAACTGAACTTACTTGCTGTGAAGTGTCAGTGATAACCACTGCACTGCTATGCTGCATGTCAAAGAATACAGGAGAAGAAGAGGAGCAGCAGCAGGAACCAGAAACGCCATGGTCAGACGTGCAGAAGCAGAAGCGAAAACAACACCAGAAGATAGACAATGTTAATGCTATTAAATAACACAGGATTCTTCAACTGTTTTCAGAAAGGCAAGGTGAAGAAGGTCATTGGCGACTTTGACCAATGCAGTTTCTGTGCTATGAGATCTAAATCCTGATTGAAGGTCATCATTTATATCGTTTCTACGAAGATAACCATTTAGCTGATTTGAAACAATTTTCTCAAGAATTTTGGAAACAAAAGGAAGGTTGAAAATAAGCCTGTTTCTGGCTCAATTGGGATTAGGATGGGACCCAAAGATGTCTTTTTGAAGGGAGGTTTAATTACTGCAATCTCACTATCTATTAGAATGGATGCAGGGATCCAGGATTACAGAACCAATTATGGGAAATATTTATGTAAATAGCTTAGAAGGAACAGGATCTAGTAACGTAGATGGCTTTGAGTGAGATACAGCTGAGGTTAATTCACTACTAATGAGGTAGTGGGTGGGTTAATGCTCAATCAGAAGCATAGAGAAAAGTTTAGGGCCATAACTCTGCCTTCTGGGCTGGACTCTGGAATTTCAGAGTTTAGGACGACCAATTAACTTCTATTGCAAGTAAAAGTGTAACTATTTATTCATAAATATTTTTATGTTAATATTATAAATATATCTTTTGTGATTGTGACAACTGATACACTGCCAGTATATAGATCATAGTACGCATTGTATGTTAATTCCTGCACATAATCAGTTCCTCCTGCCTAAAAGTTGGTTTTAAACTGTGCTTGGGTGTTAAGAGGTTAACAGTTGCAGCAGCTACTCATTTTACTCTTCAGGGGACGACACAAGGTTAAAATCCTTGTCAGTTAGAATGTCTGATAAACTGCCTTTACCTGTTGTCTACTTTGTACCCTCCTGTCTTGCAGCTACAATCTTCTCTTTACTTCTGCCTGGATGGTGAACTCTTACATTTGCCTAAAAAATGGCCACTGTTGGGAAGGTGAGGAGAATTGCCCATGTGCAAGCATTTTTGTCACTTTTTACATTCAGGCCATATTGTGTTTACAGATCATACTTCCTTGGTCTTTTACTGTGTAACAAATATGTAGGCACAAGAAATGTCTGACTAAATTACACATTATTGATTTGCAGCAGAAACTGTACTATTTGACAAATTTACAGTTTTTCTTCCTCACTTTCCACTTTGACCCACTGAAATGTATCTTGTCATGCTTTTACTTGGCACACAGTAAATTGCTAATGTTTTCTTTGTAATATTGTGGACTTTGCTTTTTGCAGATCTGTCAGAAGAATCAAAATTAACTGCTATTATTATTTATTTATTAGAAAATAAAAGTAGTGTGTCAGACCCACTTTTTAATGCTACATGTTTTGTTGCATGTGAGTCCATCTGACACTGAAAGGGGCCTTGAGATAAGTGCTGACCCTGAATTATAATACAAATAATTACAGATTCGTGTTCTGCTCGTATCTTCATGTTCATATTCAATAGTAGTGTCATTATTAACCCACGTCTTCTTGCTAAATTAATAAATGACATATGCAAGTAGTCATCATCATATATTGCATGTATTACATTGTTTATTCAGTCTCCATGGTGATGAGCCCTGTTTATGTTATAATTGTTCCAGTCAGTGCCACATACAGTATAGATTAGTATGACTTTAGAGAAACAAGAGTTTTGTATTCTTAAACAAAGACACGCAAAGTTTTAGAAGAATCAATAGAAAATGAGCACGAAAAATTCTACAAGCCACACCATCACTATTACAGATGTGGCCGGTTAAGAAAATTAAGAAAAACAAGTACATGCACTTACCAAAGGTTCTTTCACTGCCACTGCAACGTAATTAGGGATGTAGAGTAAGAGCAGTGGGTAATTCTCTATAATTCACTGGCATTTCCTGTAGATTATCAAGTGCAAGGAAGCAGGAGCCTGGGAGCACGACAAGCCTCTGATGATTGAGGAGACTGAGGTGTCACCGCCTCTGGAAGATGAGGTCCGCATCATGGTGAGAGGCAGCCACTATCACACCCTCATAAATAAACGGAGATGTCTCAGTGCACATAAATGGTAATGAATCAATGTGATTTGCAGCAGTGATGCACCACCTCAGATTTTTATGACTTTGCTAGAAGTCACACAGAAGAAGAAAAGTAGAAGCCTTAAAATTACCACCTTTTTTCTTATTGATGTTTGTAGAAACCACAGATAAGAAAAAAAAAAACATTATTCACATCATATTGTTTTGTTGAAAGAGGTGCCTAAATGACACTCATATGAGTTATTTTATTGTGCTTTGTTTCAAAGTGTTTTATGTCTCTAAGTTTGTTGTTTTGTCTTGTTCACATTCATTGGTTTGTTAGGTTAAGGGTACAAAACCACTTGGTTAGGGTTAGCAGAGCATATTTTTCCATAAAAAATAATGTTTAATTAAGTTTGTTTCTATCAGTTTATAATTTTTTGGCAGCAACTTTTAATGTTGTAATATTATTAAAATATTAGTTCATTATTATGATGTATTCAGTGAATTTTAATCCTATTATTGTGTATCCCTGCTGAATTTATTTCACAAAATGGGTAAAACATGGACCACTGAATTACAGTCATTTTTCTTCAGGTGATGAATATTTAAAAATTTGACTTTTGTTACAAAACCAAAGACATTTCAAAAATTGATAATCATCCGTACTGACTACTCTTTCTAGCTAGTCATTGAAACTCTAGATTTACAATGGCAGGGAAATGTTATCTTGTTTTTTTATTCTTTTAAATTGATTTTCAATTAAATAAATCAGCAAAGTAGGTACATTTATCTGACGCTTTTTCTTTGAAATTCAGGAGACAAGGTTACACCTCTATTTCTCTCCCAGTGTTGAGAATGTCGCTTCTGTAAGAGTCTAAAGACCAACCTGCGTGAAAAAGGGTACTGAGCTCATCTTTATCTAATGTGTTTCATCTGAGATGTGTTTGATGGATTATAAACCCATTTCACAATGTAGCTATTATCATTTAAAGGTTTCATTTACAATGGCATTTGAAGTAATGGTGATATGCTCAGTTTTGGACTGGTGAACATGACAAGATGGCACTGGAAACCTCCAGGATTACCTGTAAGGAGAAGCAGTACATTTTCTGAGTACATCATGATGAACCAGATTGCTGTGGATAAGACTCACCCTGGTCTGCCTGGTCTGCCTCCTTTGTTGAGGGATTTGACTGGCTTTGGAGCAGCAGTTAACAGTGCTGAGGTTAACAGATGTGACTGCTGAGAAAATGTTCAGCATGTGCTATTGGAGATCAGACATCTGATAGCAAACACAGTAATTACTAAAGGCTGCAAAGTAATCAGTGAGGGTTATTATTTATCACCTAATACAGCAAATACCACTTTGACCAAAATCTCTTCCTCTTAGGTTGAACCAGGCTCCACGTGTGCTGTGTTCGCTCTCGGAGCTGTGGGTTTGGCTGCAGTTATGGGCTGCAGGGGCTAAAAGGATTATAGGTGTTGACAGCAAACCAGAGAAAGCTGCGATGGCCAAAGTGTTTGGTGCCACTGACATTGTGAGCCCCAAAGATCACACAGAACCTATTAGTCAAGTGCTGAGTTGACTTATGGAGGAGTGAATTACTACTTTGAACGTGTCAGGAATGTAGAAGCCATGGTGAGGAATTTGTCCCTGATTAGCCTGAGACACTGCACCCCTTTGCACCCCTTATCATCTCTTCCTGTCTATGTACCTGGTCCACAACCATCTTTCTCTTCTCTTTTGGATCAGCTTTGTTCCACACCGGTTTACCTGAGCCAAGCCCCAAGCCTCCCCGGCTAAATTGAAACTTACTTACAATGTCTGCATGTCTGAGAGCTGCCTCTGCCTCCTGAGCTGCCACTTTTGGGTTCCATTTCCTCCCCTTACATAGATTTGGACCCACCTCCCTAACAATAGCATCCTTACTCCCAGATAACAACAGCTCTCCCTGATGTTGGTACACTTAAACTCATCTGTTAAACTAGATATTGCTGGCTGTAATCTTCCTTTTCCATACAACGTTATACTGCTCAGACACCTAGGAACACTTCACCACTTCCTTATACAGGAGCTAACTAATCTTTCCATTCTCTCCACAGTGGATACTGTGATTTGGTAAATTAAGAATGGCCACATCAACTGCTGAATAACCCAAACTGCAAACTCCACAATTCAGCTTTCCTCTGAGCCCTGATTCATCTATTCCATCCAGACCTTCAGCAACATCCTTGCTTTTTTTCTTTTCTTTTTTTTTGTCTGCATATATATTAATGGTTAATACTATCATCAAGCAAAAACCTTTTAATGTTAGGTATATATGCAGTTTTAGCCTGTAGCAGTTTTTATTTTTATTTTTTATTTTGTGCTTATGTAAGAGTAAATGTGTCCTTCACCAGCCCTCTCTGGCAGTTTAATCTAACGTCTTTATTAATATCTGAAATCTTAGTTCCGTTAGAGACCACTGAAAATTACCACTAGTGGGACATTTAAAGACTGAACAATTGAAAAGACACAACAGTGAGGGTGTGGTGTGCGCTGAATTTTGAAGCGTGAGGGATGTTGTGCAGTGCATTGTGTTACATTAAAGGTCAAACATAAGATAATGTATAGGAAGCAGAGAAAACCACTAATAGAAAAAACACAACAAGGCCGCTCCACCTCCCCCAGAGAGAGGAAGAAGGAGACGTGGAGAAACATCCTCCCTAACTTGCTCTATCTGCTCTTCATCACTCAGATCAACATTGTGCCACCTACCTAAGGTCTTCACTGGCTTTTCTCTAACTGTTGGAATTTCTTCCTCATCAACAGCAAACTTCCTATCACTTAACTTCCCCCTACATATTGATATACTCCTAGACTTTCTGTGCTTAATCTTCATCCTAGCCCATGTGAGGTTCATATTTAGCTATGTTTTCAAGTAACCTCTTTATAGATGGAATTGTTGTAGTAACAAGCAGTGTCATGTCATCCCTAACTGGTGGGAACTGCATCCCTTTCTGCCTTCTCTCCCCACCTACAACCCGCTTGGAAGGTCTGATAATTATTTCCTTTGCCATTGTAAAGTATAATGGAGAAATTGTACATCCTGCCAAAATACCCATCTTTAACTTCTGCCAGTCTGTTGCACTTTAAAATAATAAAATGCATTCAAATAGGGTTATGTGGCACTGAACCAAATGCCTTTGCAAGATTTGAAAATATTACATTCAAATTCCTTTACTCAATCTTAGCTGTGTGAATCTGCTCCCGGATGCTCCAAACACCCTACAAAACCTGGCATCCATGTCTTCTGCATTGTTGTATCTATTAAATTATTCCTGTGTAAGTACCTCAATGATCTTGGAGCAGCAACAACGAAGAAAATCTTCCCTTCTACGTTCAACAGAGGAACCATCCGGAACTGGCTAAGGTTTGACGACTCATTCTCTGTTAGAATGATGACACCTCCAGCCCAACACCATGCTCCGGGGATAATTTGTTTCTCCCAAACTATTCATAAATATCTCCAAAACAAAACATCAACACAATATTTATAACTACAACACTCAACCACACCTGAAAAAAACAGACAACAGTGTTTTAGGTTTTTCCTACAATGGGCCATTTATGAACAAAGTCAGAATAAAGTTAGTTGTGTTGAATATCCCATTACTCCTAAACCATACTTATGTTATTTGTGTAGAATGTGGTTTCCCATTGTCTTGTTGAAAAATGCATGGGCATCAATGGAGATGATGCACTGAAGGAAGCATATGCTGCTCTGAAATCTAAGTTAATGTTTCTACATTAATGCTGCCATTACACAAGTATAAATGACCTTTGCCAAAGGCACTGAAACATCTCCTTACCATCACAAACTCATAACAGTCTGGATGATCCAATTCATCTTTGTTTTAGAGCACATGGCATCCATCTTTTTGAAAAAAAAAAGGTTACAATGATCTTCATCTGAACACACTACATATTTCACTGTTGTAATTCATCCCAGATTCAGCCTCTGTGCTAAGAGATGTTGAATTCTGTTTTACACAGCGAAGTTTTAAACTCCTTTGTGAATGTACCACACTGTAGTGCTTGATAAGGGTTGTCCAGAGTAGAACACTGTCTAAGTGGTTATATTAGTTACTTATGGCTATCTGAGACCTGACTCTATGTTTGCTTTACTTTTCTTTCTATTTTATTGAATTGGTTCTTCTCTTTACTAGTGAAACCTTTATTCTTCCACTGGCTAAAAGATAAGCCCAAAGTAGGGTCCACCTGTTTAATAAAAGGTTCTTTATGGGAAATAAAAAGTTGTTTTTTTCTACCAAATGTTGGAGCATTTTAACACTTTATCACTCACTGTGGAAATCCAAAGGTGTTCCACTGTTAAATGTTGTCCAACAAAAGATGGCTTGGTAGACTTTGTTTGTAATAGCTGTCCAACCAAGCCCAGAGTGCTGAGTCAGCATTTTTTGTGTTTATGCGAACACTCTAATTGAATCCAGACCACTCTGAAACAAACTTCTGCTCTCTTTAAGTCCACAGAGTGGATTGCTTGGGATGAACATTGTGGGGATAAAGCATGGCAGGTTCCTTTTGGAGTTTTTTTTTTGTTGTTGTTGTTGTTGTAATTTGGTACTTAGGCCTGTCATCCAATTTGGCAGCATTGGTGTTGGTTCCCGCAAGGGATTCGTGCCTGTCACACTTGAATTTCTTTATGTACATACATTTCTCCTGATGGTCTTGAGCTTTAATAAATCATTTGCATCACAGATCATGAAATCCATTTTTTCTTCTCTTTCCTAACTTTTTCCTAAGTTGTTGATATCAAATGTGCACATATAGAGCACATTTTAAATGGGTTAATTTAGTTATTTATTACATTTTCCATTTAGCATTTACATTTTCCTAACAAGGTCCAATATGCAAGGCATATGTGCAACAAATACATGGTAACAATATAGCTTGTCAATTAAACTGTGCCAGTTGCATTAAAAAAAATACTCACACTGTTTATACATAATTAATACAAACTGTTCAGCAGGCTACTAGACCGTTTAAAAAAGAAAAAAGAAAAAGCAAGTTGATATAAATAATTGAGTGGTTGTGTACTAACAGAAGCGAAACGCTGCTTTTGCAGTTTTTGATCAGGCGCCACATTAAGGTGTAATATTCGTAGTTTCCTGCAGGGGCGCTCTCCTCATCCGGCCCGCCGCAGATTTTCACCGGAGCACTCACGTCTTTCTCCACTGCGCCTGAAACAATCAATTTTCAACGATAATGGACGCGGGATTTTTCCGCGTAAGTGCTTTATGTTTATTTATAACCGTTAAATACATTCATTATATGTTGTGTGTTGATATAAGACTTGTTTATAACGAATGTATTTCGGTGGAGGGCCATGCACATAGAAACGGTATGACCAGGGCTCCGTCTATCAACTGATGCAATATAATGTTTGGTTTTGGTGTCAGTCCTCTTTTATTTTAGCGACGCATACTTTTCAATCGCTTACACAGGCGATGCTTATTGTGTGGCTTTCTGGCATGACCTCGTAACGCTATTTTATTTCGATATGTTGACGTTAATATGCAATCTCTATCAAGACATAGACAAGCCAACACGGCTGGCTAACTACAGCTAACTTGTTGGCCTCGGCTAAAGATGGCGCCCAGCCGGTGCGTCTCTTCTGGTGATAGTCACGATCGCTGCTACACTAGCACCAGCCCCCACAAATCTGACTCCCATGATTGTGTCTTTATCATTGCTGTTGTCGATGAACGTCAAAGAGCAGATATTGCATGGGTATTGTGACAACGTTAGTCTTTTCATATCATTGTCATGTCTGACCCAGATAAACGACGTAAAGTCACCGTGGTGTGGCGTCCTAAACTCCCCTTCACTTTAACGTATTTGTACTAAATAGTGCACCTTAACCAGTTTAATCCCAAATTTTCCCTGCAAAACAAGTACATGCATTTCAATCCTTAGACCTTCCTAACACATAATATAATGAAAATCAGTCTAAATTTACACCAATTCCTCACGTTGACCTATGAAGGAAAAAAAATCAACTGACACAAACATAAAAAAAAAAAAAAATA
>JBAMYA010042546.1:0-14281 GCA_037176975.1 Arrhamphus sclerolepis
TGAGTCCTCATATGTTTTTCTGTTAACCTTTAATGTTCTGAACACAATTATTTATTTTCAATATGCTGCATGAAAACTGGATAATTTATGATTTCAATATTGCAGCCTAATATATGTGAAAGATTAGCAGCAACATTTATTTATGTGCATTATTGATTTTTGCTCAATGCCAAATACTCAAGTTATTGACCCTTTGGACCAAAATGTGCTAACTGAAGTCTATTCAAATCATTAATTTTTAAAAATAGTAAGAACATTCAGAAATGCACATCGTAAATATCATCAATAACGTGCACAGATAAAGGATGAAATATGCTACAAACTAGAAACAAAGTTGTGCTTGGGAGCATAAAAGGGTAAAATCCTTGAAGATGCTGACACATTTCATGCAGTTTTAAACCTCTTTATGAATTTATTTGGTTATTAAACAGTAAATGTGTTGCAGTTTGTTACATCTGACACCAAATTCTGCTAGATGCAACATTTTAATCATACTGGGAATCATTTTCACTGGTTTCTTGTCCGAGCAGGTGAGGAAATGTAACTTTTGCTCTCTTTGGTAATAAATAACTGCTGCTCCTCTCCTCTTGCTATTATTTCATGGATGCAGCTGCAGACGATATGAACCTGTTCAAGGAAGATAAAGAACTACTGCTGAAGGTTATAAAAGCTTTCACTTGTTGATAATAGAAATTAAAATCTGACTCATTTAAAGCTTTTGGTTATTTCTGTTATTTTCCACGTTTTGGACTTCACAAATCATCTTAAAAGTATGTTGCACCCATTTAGTTTACAAAAATGAGCAGTTGTCCAAAGTAAATATTAGTTTTCAAGTGGAGTAAAAGATAAAAATAACACATTCCACACTTTAAATGTATATTATGCATGTAATAGTTTTAAAAGGAAAAAGAATAGCAGATATTTTACTTTTTAAAAAGTTGATGAGTAGTGTACATGAGGAGCTAAAACCCACAAACGTCTTGAATTGTTTCAGGATTTATGTAACTAGTCAAACATTAAGCAGCTGATCCAGTTTTTCAGTTATAGTCTGTGTTCTTACTCCTTTAAAACACTTGACAAAATGCAAACATGTTAGAGAACCAGAGCTTTGATGCTGAGTTTAATCTCGAGCAATGAAAGTCACACCTCAGCATCTGTACTGTTGAACCCTTTGACGTTAATTCCACGTTTGTACAGGGAGAAATGTAACATATAAGCCAAAAGATGCCATGGAAGACCAGAATGCAGCGCAGGAGCTCTTACTTTACTTCCAGCTCATGAAACAACAGTGAATCATTTTCTCGGGTCGGGCTATTTTCTTCATTTAATTCAAAAATAAATGCACAGACGAGACAGTGAAGATGTGTAGTGACTGCTGAGAATCTACGTTACACCAGAAGAAAACACAAAGCTGCTGCCTTGAACATGAGGACAGAGGAAAACAATACAGGCAGGGTCTTGGACAACAATCGGACTTTCAAACAAAAGAGAATAAAGGTTTTTGCTCATCAGGGTAACTGGCGCTAACGTATACAAGATCTCAGGAGCTTTTTTTCTCAGGCTTGGATTTTATAACACACTGGAATCTTAGTTATTATTTCAACACGTTAAAGCTGATATGTGTAAAATTTAGAAAAATGTGTCAGTCCTGGAGTCACCAAGATCAACTCATTTTTCAAGAAGTATGCAGCCATATTAATGTAAGATCAGGAAGTCTACTGCTGATTTCATATAAAAGGTCAAACAGGAGTGGATGACTGATGCCTTAACCTCTTTACATCCTGGTCCCAATCCTTCACTAGCTGTGATATTTACAGAAAAAAAAACCCAACAACAAAGGAATACAAAAACCAAGAGGTTAACAAAGTGCCATTTCTTCTTTTTTTTCAGTATTTTTTCAGGTTTATTTCAAAACAATGCTTGCAAAGTCATTAAAAATAAAACAATGTAATCCATCCTCTTTTGCACTATAAAGACAGGACCTTTAAGCCCACTTCAGACTGAATGTGAGGGACATATAGAAATTAATTTTTACACTCCCTAAACTGAGCCAAAATGTGTTTGGACTTTTAAGCCAAAACTAATGAGCTACATCAGACTAATTTAGTCTAATAAAGTGGATATTTCCACAATATAGTGTCTTTGCAGCATCTTTATCTCAACGCGACTTTGCAGTAAAACTTTGTCCAATATCACAGAGAGAAATGTAGTTAGTAAAATAATCACTTCTGAAGACCCAAAGTAATTTTGGCTCAATTGAGAATAGTTTTATCTTCTTTTTTTGGACACATTAGAGCAGAACTTTCAGTTGGAAAGAAACTCCTCAAGGATGTGACTGCAGCCTAATAATGTTTTCTAAGAATGCACTGACATGCAAGTATTGTATTAAGACAGACCTTGAAAAAAAATAAAAAATTTCCTTTAACTCCACCCCTTTATTCCTCTTCCAGGGGGTCAAAAGTGCCAACAGAAATAACGGGGGTACAATGATCCCATAATCGAGTCGCAGAGTTCCTACAATGGTCCCCATCACACAGTGTCATCTTTGATACTAACACTGTTCACCCAACGCAAAGATCTACACAGTTACAGAGTCGATCCAGCTCTGCTGTGCATCTCGGCACCACACTGACGCAGATTTGTAGATCGAAAAAGAATATCAGATATATTTGTGGTAAAACGTTCATCTTTAGAATAGATAGAACTGAGAGCAAGCTGTCCATTCAAATCTGTCCATTCAACAACAGACAACTTCATCCGTAACAAATGAGGATGAGTCTTCAAACAGCTGAGGAAACCAACGTGAAGAATCTGGATCCACCATTACATTGGTTCTGAAGTGTTTATGCTCGCCGACGCACAGCTCAGAGGACTGTACTGAATCCTTCAGGAACAGCAGACACAAACGTAAACAGTTTCTTCTGCTGGTTTGTCTTTGACAGTTTTATTTGTCAGTGTAGCAGCTGCAGCCAGCAGCTCCGGTGCACCGTTAGTCAGGCATGTCGATGCACAGTTTAGGTGGGGGGACAAAGTATTTCCCAGGACTCTGTGTGATCACCACACCTGTCTTCTTGTGGAACATGGGGGCGATTTTTGGTGGTGGCTCGGGAACAGGCAGATCCTCGACTGCCTCTGGGTCCTCGCTGCGCTGTAGGTCGTAGGAAACGTTGCCGTACTCTCGCAGGAAAGGGAGCAGCTCCAACAAGAAGTGGCAGAAGTCCTTACGGATGCCGAACCACCCTATTGGAAGTTGTAAAAGGTTAAAAAAAATAAATTAATATATTTAAAACAAAACTGTAACCAAGTAAGTGATTTTACATAAAAGCTGCTTCTATAAAACCTCAAGAAGAAGAAAAGCAGCATTCAAAGAAGAAAACAGCCACTAAAAGTACATTACTGTCCTAAAACACTCACAGTGGTTCCCTCCTTTCTGGCCAAATGTGGTGGCCATGAGTGTGAGCAGGGAGAGCCACAAAGGGATGAACACACACACGTAGCTGAGACTGTTGTGGCCATCGAGCTTGTGGACTAGAAGGATCTGAAAGGACATCATAGTTATGAAGACCAGGAATTTCCAAACCATGTTGTTTTAAACATCGATGACATAAAACATAATGTTTCTATAATCAGAAGTCGACTGACTAAATCTTTCAGGAGGAGCGTTTACATTTGTTTTTGGGCAAATGACCATCATTTATCAGAAGGGAATCAAAGCCACGATGCCATAACAATTTGTTAAAAGAGGGAAAAAAAATTGAATTGAAAAAAAGAAGAAGAAAAAAAAAATTCCTTCCCTGCACATCGCGTCAAATGTCCCAGCTTTTGAACTGAAATTCAGTAATAAATGTACAAAAAAACGACTGACCTCAAAGGTGAGAAGTGGGACAACTATGGCCATCCAGCTGATTGCCATGGTGATGTGAGTTCGTCGTTGCTCAGCGATGATGTCTATGGAGCGTAGGAAGAGGACTGACCAGATGATGTAGTAGAGGACAACAAGGCACAAGAAGGACATGAGGATCCAGAGTGGGACACACACCACCTGCAATTCACAATCACAAAAATTACTACCGAGGCTTTTCACTTCCAACAAATCTTAAAGGTCCCATAAACTGCGTTAATTGGCTGGTTAAACATGTTTTGTGATGTCTCTAAATAGGGAATATAATATTGTTTTTAAAGAAATTACCAGTTTTGATGGGGACAGATAACTGCAGTGGTTCTGATTCAGTTTTAGAGACCTGGGCTGGGATGGTTGCTGTTTTTGTCTCTGCCTGTTTCTGTTTTGTTTTTTTTCTTGTTTTTTTCTCTCTCTTTCAGATTCCAAGTGTATTTCTCCCATTGTCTGGTTTGTGTGCCTGTTGTGTTTGTTTTTCAGATTTGCAGCAGACGCCCTTATCCCTCCCCCTCACTCCATCACCCCCGATTCATATCCCCCTCACTTTTTTTATTATAAAAAAAAAATAAATAAATAAAAAGCTTCATACAATGATGAGAAAACTGGCCCTGTGGGCTTTTTGCCTGTTGTTGCCAATACCTCTGAGTTAAAAAAAAAAAAAAAAAAATTCAAAATCTCACTGCAACAAGAAGCTCACAGTATTGTGAGACATAGATTCAAAAATGAGGACAGCTGTGAATCCAGATGTGAAACAGAGTAGACCTGTTATTGTGTCGTTGGAAGTTCACATACACCTCGGACAAAAACTTTAAAACTCAGTACTTCACAATTGGTTGCATTTAATCACAGTAAACAATCCCTGGTTTGCCTTTTACTACATTTAAGAATAAGATATAATCATAAAAAGAAATAATCTTTTGAACTCTTTCTTCCCATTCCTACATTGTCAGAAATTAGCAGGCACTTTCTGATTGTGTGGTAGCACCCAAATAGCCCAAAATATTTGCATTCTTTATCAGTTCTGATCAAAAACATTATATTAAATTCTCCAGCATAAATACTTCTATTCAGTTCAATTCAGATTTATTTATATAGTGTCCCGTTACAGCACAGGTTGTCTCTAGGTGCTTCACAGAAACTCAAGAGCATGACCCCTGAGCACATCGCAGCCTTACATTGGCAAGAAAAGGTATCTATACATTTCTTTGGACCACATTTGGGTTTGACTGCCATGATTGACTCAAGGTGGCCGACTTCTTCATTTCCTTTGGATCTTTGGGCCACATCTGGCCCTCACAACACTTAGCATATCCCCATGTCAAAACTATATTATGAAACTTGGGCCACATCTAGCTCTGACAACACATGCCAAAACTTGAGTCTTTCACAATTTATAACATTTGAGACACTTCTGGTCCACACAGCACTGACTACAACCAAGCCATTAGTACCAAATGTAGTCCAGAGTAGACAGAAATGTGTCTGTTATCTCAGACAACTTCTTTCAATTGTTTCATTTTGTTTAATCATTTGCATTCTGTTTCATTCAGTTTTTTTTTTCTTATTGTTTTATGGTCCTCAACAGGGGTACATTCAAGTCAATCAACATTCAAGTAACATGTTACACTGTGTTATTAGTTATAGATTAAGTAGGACAAAATGCAGATGCACTGCATGAAATATTAGGAACACATTTCAATGAAATAGCATCAGATGACATCATCATTCTCCCACATCACCATGGAGAAATTTTAGCCAGCTCTTCTTTACAATTTTATTTTCATAGTTGTCACAAGATACTAGTGATGTTCTCATTAAAGTCATTGTGAAAGAGCTCACTGCAGAGAACGTAAGCCAGCAGAGCTGGTCTCAGACAGATCAGGACGGCCAGAGAGAAGAGGAGAGCCACAAGTTTGCTGACCTTTTATCAGTGTTATGAAAAATGAAGTTCTTTCACATTCTGTGAAGGATGTGTAAACATTCAAAGCAAAAATAAAGTCTTGGGGGTGGGGAAGAACATAGCCAGAGGGATGGCAGAAAGGGCAGGGCTGTGCTGAATGACAATGTCCACTTCTGTAAATTTGTTCTTGAAAATCATTAACTAGTTCACAAGCACAGGATAAAAATTGTCAAGAACTCATTATTGAACATTAGTTCATTTATATCTATTCTAACGCAGCTGTGTTGTGCTTCCTAAATTCATTACCTGCTACGCATTAAATAATGTTCGACTTTATATAATTTATGACTATAATATTGACATAAACAGGTATTGCTGCAAATCACAGTACTGTAATAGTAGTAGTAATTCTAAATCTAAACAAAGACATTATTCATTTTATTTTTCCCATTATATTATTGCATTAAGAGAAATAGCAACATTAATCCTACATTCTAAAACACTGGCAGCTGACGTGTTAAATACAATAATTTAACACAATAAAGCTGTGACGTCGGCATTTAGGCAACATTATCTGCAGCATCAACAAGTTAGCGTAGCTGAGAAAGAAATACTATCCTTGGACTCAGTTGGTATAAATAAGATATGATTTGCAGGAGATGTATACAGCGCCAAATAAATAAATACATTCACCATATGTGTAAAACACTACATTATATAAAAAATAAAATAAAAAGAGAACACTTACACTGAATTTCCTCCCAGTCACACAGAGCACATAACGCCAGAAGCTGACAAGAAAATGTTTGGCTTCCACTCTTTATAAGTAATCACTCAACATTTTCGAGTTGATTGACATTCACAAATCAGATATTCTTCTGAAGCATTACACAGTCATTGGGCATTAACAGCAATTCTGATTTAAATGATGGAAGTGTTTGGCTTTATATAGAACTGTTATTTTGGAGTGTGAATGGATGGCTGCTGAAGTCTTCGCTGTGGTTCTTCAGTTCATGCTGGACTGGAATGTTTTCACAGGGGATGCTTGGCTCTTCAGCACGTCCAGTCTTTGTCTTTGGTTTGGTTGAGCTGGAGGTCACATGTTACAGACAATGAGGTAGAAAATATAGTTAAACACAGACATCATGTATTATTATGCATGCACAGTTGTGTGGAAAAGAAAGCACACTCTCTTTCAGCTCTGAAATTTCACTTCTCAAAACAATAATCCTCTGATCCTTACCCTGAAAGAATTTAAACTGGTTAACCTTAGATGAATAACAAGTATCATATTTATTACTTCCTGAAATTAAATAAAAAGGTTGGTCAGAGGAAATATTCTCCTCTCTAAAACTGTGCCATCACAGCTAAGGTTTAAAAAGTTGCAGCTGATCAAACTTTAAGACTTCTTGAATATTGTCCATTTGACAGATAAGACTAAAGTAAAAAAGTAAAAAAGCTTCATGTTTGATGGGGAAAAAAACAAAAACAAAAAAATAAGCAACATTAGACGATGAATATCATATACCAAATGTTAAAAATAGGTACAGGACCTGGGTATCTTCTATTCACTGAGGTGACCATGAATTCCTCTGTATACCAAAGTCCTTGAGAGTCAAATTTAAGGTCATCAGCTTGAAATCTAAATCTTGACTGGCAATAGAGCAATACTTAGTAGCAAACCCAAAAAGAAAATCTACAACAGCATTACTGAAAAAGAAAAAATAAAAGACTGCAGTTGACTAGTCGAAGTTCAGACCTCCAAGTACTTCAGGTTACTGTTGTTAAAGACTACCAGCTACTGAATCATGGAATTTAGTTTTCGTATAACAAATTGTCACTGTTTAAATGTATTGTGTATTACTGTTCAGAGGCCTTTTTATTTTTATGTATTTCATTCTGATACATAAAACTTTTAAGAGGTTTACTTTCTTTTTCCACTGTAGATATTTCAAATTCCCAACACAAAACGAAAACATTATACCTGTTTTCTTGGATAAAGCAAAGTGTGTGATGCGGGTTGCATCTAGGTGTTGGGGGTGCTGAGTCTGGATCGCTTTCGAGGAGCTTTTCTGGAGCGAACAGTGTGCTCACCTCTGCATCAGCTGGCAAAAGAAGTTAAAGACTTGCTGAGTGTTGGAAATTAAACTTAGAAAAAGGAATACTTAAACATCCAAATCTGCTTTTGATTAACATAAAAATACATCTGAAAACAGAATAATCATCTGCTATAAACCTGTGTCTTCCTTCACACTTTTCTGAGCAATATGATGTTTAATTTTTGTGTTCAGTATTACACCACAATTTGACTTTTGAAGACTAGTCAACAATTGCTAACAGGCAATGAGTTTATGGAAACTTGGTCATAACCACATATTAAACCTAAAGTAACACTTACATATCAAAAAGGCACTTGTGGACTTTGACAGTGGGGGTTTCTTTGAGTCTGAAAACGGACTTAAGGTTAAAAACTGGTGTTTGAGCCATGTTGCGCGGTCCTCTTCAAATGCCTTCCTCTGCAAATAAAAAATAAATAAATGATTTAAAAATCAGTCTAAACACCCAAACTAGTGTCAGGGATGTTGGCTCACACCTTTCATCTCACCTCATGGCTCAGTCTGATAGCCGCTTCGGTGAAGTTCCTCCTCTCTCTCTCAAAGATCTTTCTCTGTTCCTCGAGGCTCTTCCACTCCTCTCCAAGGCGCTCTTTCTCCTGTAGCATGAAGCTGTTGCTCAGCAGAGATCCAGCCTCCTCATCACACGGAGAGCTCAACTGCTGCTGCAAGAAGAGAAGGAACATGCATGGTCTATATCAGCAACAATTCAAATTTTAGAAACATTTTGTTTTAAAAGAAAAGGGGTTAAGGTTTGTTTTTCTTTTATTTCTAATATGCAAACCAGATTTCAAATCAGGTGAATCTAGGTTAACATGAGAGGAAACATGGGAAAAACTTGAAAGTATTCCTTACAATTGTTCAGTTTTACCTGAAGAAGCTGCTGTTGAGTTTGGATAAAATCTTTAAATTGCTGGATCTCCATCTTTAGTCTGTCCATCTCCTCCTCATGAGTCTCACGTGGAACATCGCTATTTTTGCTGTCATCCATTTGTGGCAAAGCTACAAACAAACAGCACAGAAAATCAGCTATGTCCAAGAATACCCCTTTTCTCAGCCATCTATTCATCGATCCAAAATGTAGGCAACAGTCATCACCTTGGCTGTTAAGCTTTTCAACATGGCTCTTGAGTCTTCTCCACTGCAGTCGAATGCTGTTGGTCAGTTTCTCACGGGCATGAACACAATACAGCTCTGCACTTTCCTTACTGGAGTCAAACACCTCTTCCTCTTCCTCCTCCGAGGCACCCTGAAATGAGGACACAATTGTAATGCATGTATTAGGCAATGAGCAAGAGGTGATGATTAGGCCATCATCTAATTAAGAAGTTAAAACAGAAGAAGAAAAGAAAGGAAAAACTCTAATCACGTGAATAGTTGTCATCACAGTCCAATTCAGTCTGAAAATGTATGTAAATAAATAAACTGGTATTCTTATAGGCACTGAAGAGAAACAAGTAAAACAAACCTGCATGCCGTCGTTTTCATGTTGGTGGTCTTTCAGGACTGGTTTTCTTAAATTCAGTATGGAAACTATGTCTCTTTTCATCTGCTGCAAGACTTTCCACAACTCTGCATTTTCCAGCACAAGTTCCCTCTGCCTGGTGTCATAGTCACTCAGCAGGGTCTTATACATCTGCCCTTCATGCCTTGGGATGAGAAACACAAATCTTTTTTTTTATTATTTTTTTTATTTTTTTTATTTAACATCTATAAAGATAGAGCCAGTTGTAGTTTCAACTTTATTTTTAGAAGCAAATCATCTCCTAAGTCTACTCTACAGTGACATATTCAGTTGAGGTCTATCCTTACAAAAGTGATTTCTGTAGTCATATATGAAAGGAAAAGGAAATCTTTAGTAAAGCTTCTTAATTCAGATACCACTGAAGCATTTCACTTAAAATGTCTCATTAAATAATAAATTTCACTTAGCTGAGATAAAAGAAACAAACAGAAAAGTGAATATAACGTACTTGGCTTCTGTCTTTCCTGTTTTCCAAAGGCTTCTCTTACCATCAGCTCTACCAATGTTATTTAATACTTCAATGGCTGAAAGGAAAAATAAAAAATGCAGTACTTAAAATAAGAAAGTGTGTAAAATTCCATCTCACAGACATGCACAAGACATTATTTAAAAAGGCACCCAATATTTGTATAACAAAAATACATTCAGTCATTCAAAATCTAACACCCTTAATCACGTCTTCTGACCCACTAGAAGCATGTGGTGGTGCCTTTCTCTGCAAAAACATTAACTTCTTGCTAGTATGCATGCTGCTACTGCTACTATTTTTAAAGTCTGGGACATTAATGGATCACAAACTTTAGGTTATATGGGGCTCAGACATGCCAATAACTGTGTGTGAGGATTAAAACCCTTAATATGAGCTCAGATTACTGCCTCCTCCCTCCCTATTCTTCACACAAATTTTATGTGTATAGCATTAATAAGTAGAACATTAACGTCAATTTTATCTTTAATTCACTGCTTTGTTCTGCAAATGACTATTTTCACTTGTCTTCTCTCTAAATAGCACTACCAAGTGTTATCAGCATGCCATCCGTTCTAAAATGTTAAATATAAAAGTTAAAAAAAGAGGACTTATTTTTTACCTTGTTTCCTCTCCTTTTTGTCAGCCAGAAGTTGGTTAAGTCGCTCCTTCAGTTTGTTAAATTCTCTTTCCTTCCGTTTCATATCATGATTATATTGGCTGGCACGACTCGCAATTATGCTCTGAAGTTTTTGCACCTGGTGGAGAGAATGAAACAAGCTGATACGTCTCGAGAAAATGCACGTGACAAACCACAAAGACCTGATCACAGGGTCTTTTCACACTGCCTGTGGGGGTATTGTAACACCACACCTCATCTTTTTCATTTTTCAGGCAGTTCTGCAAGCTCTTCACTTTTAGCTGGAGCTGACGTTCTCGCTCAAGAAGTCCTGTGGTTTCTCTTTTAGAAAGTTCAAGCTGGTCCTGAAAAATACAATGAAAAAGAGTCTGTTAGAAAACCTTTTGCTAAAGTCAGTAAAATATAGCATTTTAATTTGGTATAATATGTAGATATAATATATGGTGTAATATATAGAACTGGGCTGGCAACTGGGAGGTCGCCAGTTCAATACCCTGCTGGTACCAATGATGTGTGTGGCGGGAGTGCCTGAACAAGTGCTTCCCCAAGTCCACATAAATGGGTGAGGTGCCCCTGAGCAAGACACCCGAAACCCCCACCCGCTTCCCGGGCGCCGCACCATGGCAGCCCACTGCTTTCGGGCCAACAGATATACTCTACATACTTTGATATTTTTTTTTACTATTAAAAATTGTATAAAAAAAATAAAATAAAATAATACAGCAAACAGAGAGTAAACAGGAAATCTTGCTTTTGGCTCAACTGTCTTTTCACAACAGACCAATACGGAAACCACATTGCTAGATACTGCAAAAATCTTCATGTCAATCTCCTTCTCCGTTCTTCCCACAATTATGAACAGGATACCCAAAGACACCTAAATATCTTCACTTGAGGCAGCACCTCACCCCAAAACTGGAGAGAGAGCGTTCCGCCCTATTCTGACTGAGATGCATGGTCTTGACCTTAGAGGCGCTTCTTATATCTGCCGCTTCCACACTCAGCTGTGAAACACTTCAATGAAAGCTGAAGATACCTGCTTGATGGTACCTGCAGAACCACATTATCACCATAAGAAAAAAAATAGCAGAGATGAAATCCTGGCACCACCTCACAGGAACTCCTTTGCTTCTTTGCTGCACTTTGAAATTCTGTCCGTAAATGTTATGAACAGAATTTTTTTGACAAAAGGCTTGTGTGGCGGAGTCCGAATTCCCACCTGGAAGAAATCTGACTCATTATCTGGAATGTGGGCTAAACTCTTGCTCCATTTGCATAGACTGAATAGCCATTAGAAAAGGACCAAGTGTCCTATATTCTCAGAACAAACCCACAGGATACCCCAAATGACATAGTCAAATGCCTTCTTCAAGTCTACAAAAATATGCCCAATATGTGGCATGTGCTCCCTTCTGGACCCAGTAAGTCAGAACCTGCATTGTTTGTCCTGAACCTGACGTCTGACAATCGACCAGACTCCCATCTCCAGCATCCCAGCGTAGACCTTACCAGATCAGAGTGTAATTCCCCTGTAAGAGGAAGACACCTTCCTAATCTACCTTAAATTCTCATGGTATTATAGGAACCTTAAATATGTTGATATCACTGTTTTCTAATAGTAAATGCTTGAATGTTACTTTAAAATTGAATGCAGATTAAATGTATTTTTGTACCATTCTCTATGAATTCAGCATCCATGGGCATTATTGTTAAAGGTAATGCTATCACAAACTGCTATTCTATGCTATTCTATTGTTACTGTACCTTTAAACGAGTGTTGGTGAGCTGCAGGAAGTCCACATTGCTATTGGACCTCAGCTGCTCCACTTCCATGTTTTCCAGGGTTCTGAGGCCCCTGCGATGTAACTGAATCAGGTCATACATGCAATTTAGCACTGTCACAACATTCAGCTCAGAGCTGCTGCCTGATTCTGACCAAACTGGTGGGAGGCCTAGCAAGGTCATCTCCTAAAAAGAAAGAAGAGATATGGAGGAAAGGTATAACTATTCATGCAGTATGCATTCTATATACCACAGATTTAACTGGAAAGAAGAAAATATTTTTTCAATGACATTTAGGGTTCATAAAATCTCCAGCCAATCCCATGAGACTGCTGTTATGTGTTCTGTACAATTAATATTAGCATGTACAATGTATGTGCTATTACTACCTCAGAAACACACAAAAAGTACTACCAACCTGATTGATGTGTGACAGGCATTCTTGCATGTTGTGCTCAGTGCAGAAGGTATGGAGCACATTGGAATTTCTGAGCAAAGGCAGCGTCGACTGGCTGAGCTGCCTCAAGAGGGGTGTTCTACATTCAACCGTGCTGCCGTGAACATCCTTGACTTGTGGGGAAAAAAATATGCTGAAAATATATTGTTCACTTTCTTAAACAAATTTCACCTTTGACAATGAATGAGAAACACTTCATCTAAAGTGGGATGATGAAGGAATTAAAGTTATTCTTTGATTGATGACTAAAAAATGGCATTCATCTATCACAATATGTGCTCCAAGTCACATGACAGCATACAAAATTAGAGAAACTAAAAACTGAGAACAGGACACTGCAGTGCTGTAAGCAAAATAATATGTTAATGATGATGTCAACAAATTTACATTACAAAATGCAGTACAAAGTCTGAGACAAATAACTGCTTAAAGCAGTTGAGAAAGGACAACTGTTCACAGATAACATAGTCTGCTTCCTAACATATTGTCACTAGTCTTTAAAGCAGTTAAATATCTAAACTCACCCAAGGAGGACTCTGGCATTGTTACAGAGCAGCCGTCAGGCTACGTGTCTGGATTGTCTACTGCATGCGCAGATTACAAAAGTTCACCACAAGATCCACCTACGATATCCTGAAATAGACAGCCAGATTAGCAGAGGCCATTCACCACTTTGTGGATTAGAAGGCACTGGGAAAACACATGCAGTAGTGAGAGAAGCATGCAGCAATCTGAATAATGAGGCTTCACCGACAACAGATAACCTATACATTATTTATAATTCTCCAATGAACATGTGTATATTTAAAAAGCATTGTGAAAATCTTTTCATGTTGGTGTTCTTAAGAAATTTTGTGACCCCCATCATACAATGCCATAGTATTTAACAGGTTACGAGTTGGGAGCACGCTGCCATCTTATCTCAATGCACTAATCATTTGATCCGCCTAATCCCAGAAAGACAACATGTTGGTTTATCTGCAAAGACAAAACCAAAAATGGGATGAAAACTGACATCTCACAAGCAATATAACATCTTAAAACATGCAGCATCATTTGCAAATGGTCAAACTGGGACAACAGGCACTAGAGAATGAGCAGAACTTAAATTTCACACCTATTATTTATTTTGTACTAACAATATTTTTTTTTGTTGTTGTTGTTTGTTTTACAGCCTCCTACTTTTTGGTTCTGAGAAGGGTGTGTGTAATTATAAGGGGTACACAGTTTGCTTTCAAATATAATATTAAATCCCTGAACCACATGGACTAGTGTCGGTACAGACTCCAGAAGAGTACTAGCTAGTAGGAATGATACTTCACAGCATTTTAGGGTTTAAGGGGTTAATCGGTATGGTGCAGCAGATGGCGAGCTTCCTGCAACCACACAGCCCAGACCTGGCTTAGGGTGACAACTCAACCTTTAATATCTCACAATGTCAGTCTTGTGCTAAAACTTTATTCTATAACCCCCAAATGCTTAATGTTGACTTTTTTTTT
>JBAMYA010042547.1:0-14280 GCA_037176975.1 Arrhamphus sclerolepis
CCAATCAAATGCAAATCTGTGACTCAGAATCAGAATGTTTTATTAAGTATCAAAACTCAAGAGATTGAATAGAAATGCAAATGTTATTTTATTCAAATCCATGAGAGATGATGCATGTTTAACTGACCTCACAGGAGCGACTCTGACTTTAGAGCTTTTTTGTTGTTGTTGTTGTTCTTTTTGATATCACAACATACTCATGACTCTTAAGGCGTCTTTCTCAGGGGGGCTTCCCTTCAAAAGCAGCAGTGATGCACAGAAACATCATAAAAACCAAATGAGTCACTTCATGGTTATTCTCACTTCTACATAAAAAACACCCGAAGAACAAAGATCTCTGAGCTGAGGTCACGATAAGGTCAGGGACACTAAAATGGTTCTTTGGTGCCTTAACTTGAACATTTTCACACTGTACGATTTTTATAGTCTTATAAGTTTAATTGAAGTGGCATTAAATGATGTGAAATCTGTCAATAATTAATTTACAGCCTGTTGCACTGTGAGATTGAGCATGCATTGAATTGTAGCAACATTAGCAGGTTGCTGCTAACGTGCTAATGCACTGATGATTCTAAAGTTAGCGTTGTCTTAGTGGCGTAGATGTGCTTTGAAAAGAAAATAAATAAAATCAAGAAAAAGAAGTTCTTCATTGTTTGAGTTTTCTTCCTGTTTCTCTGTTGTATCTGGCACTGTTGTTGCTAGGCTACTGTGCTGTGTAGACGTGCTGATGTTTAGGTTATTTCATAGTATGTTTGTATTGGTCGGTTAGCTGACATAGGTTATAGAGGTAGCAACAGGCCATCACATTCTGATGATTTATGATATCTGTCGCAGCCAAGAAGATGCCATCTCACTTCTGGGTTGAAGCTCATCCAGGAAGTATGTTTTGTTGCAGTTCCTCCATTGACCACTAGGTGCTGATTCCACAACAGAGCAAATCTCCATTGACCTGCATGTTTAAAAAAAAAGCCAACTTTGCAGCAGAATGAAACATTTACAGCTTGGTACATTTTTTCATCTGTGGTTACATATTACATCCATGACAACTGTATGGAGATTTTTTTTGGACCACATCAGATACATTTCTAAGCAATAAAGGTGATCAATCAGATGTCCAGATATCATTTGACATGCTTGACTGACAGCTAGCCTCTGGCTTTCTCAGCTTTGTCCCGCGTCTTTGCAATGTGATGCTGCTTAGTTGGAGGAAAACTGGGCTTTAAAGGCTCTCTGGGTCACGTGACCTGACAGTTGGGCCAGTATTTACAGTCAATGGTCACTCCTGTCTCATTGTGAGATCTACCACCACTGTTCTTGAGATGCAATGGAACATTTTTTCCAAAGTTTCCCATCTCTTTCCATCCCAGCTTCCCATGAAGATCAGTTGCTGGAAAAGAAAGTTGACATTTAGATTTTGTCTTAAAAAAGTTTAACATCAGAAGAAGTTGGCAAAAGGGGTGATGATGGGACAAGCACTTTAATTTTCATTTCAAGCCAACAACTTTTAAATGAAACTGAGGTTTTTTGATGCTACACAGTCAAAATTCAATTATGAAGCTTAAAAAAATAGAAATTACTAAATTACTTTTCATTTTCATCTGGCTTTCAGGAAATGTTAAAATATAAAAACTAAGAGTAAGAATAATTGTAAACATGATCACATTTACCTTTGAGGAACAAAGTCAAAAAAATTTCCAACAGCGAATTGAAAATTGATGATAGATTTTACAAGATTTTGTGATGGTCACATGAATTTTTTCAACTTTCTTTCATGACATCAATGTCAGGGTTTGTAATTCAACTGTACTGTTCTTCTTGTATTTATTTATTTACATTTTAAAAAGTAACATCAGATTGTTTCCAGACTGGCTTTCATGCTACAGCTCTACAAAGAGATTCTTTTTAATGACAATCAAGCAAGCATGCTGCAGACTGTAACAGGAAGTATCAGTGGGTGAAACCAGAACAGGAACCAACAGCCAATCAGAAGGCTCTAATGAGAAGCAAAGAAAGAGCTTGCACACTGGAATCAAACATGTCACACGTGCAAATGAAGCAATCAAGCTGTAATTGGAATAATTTACCTTCCGTTGCTGCATCATTTTCTGTGTCTCAGATAAACAGGGTAACATTTTTTGTAGAAGTCATTTTTATTTTTATTCTTTTTTAACACCTGTTATCCATTTGTTCTGTATCATTAAAACTGATCTGAACCTGCTCACTGTATAGTATATATAATTTTCAGTGAGTCATCAAATCACGTTAGCCGTATTTGACCTTGGAGTGGTTGTGAGGGGGCTGTAGTGTGCTGCAAGCACACATACCTCTGTGAGTTTTTTGCTAACCACAGGGGCAGATGATGACCTGCCAGAGGTTGCTATTAGAAACCATGTACCATTTTCACCACAGAGATCTGTGATATATGATACAGTCATGCGTGGATCTGGAATCACAGCTGGGTGAACACATGAAACACAGCCACTTATTTCTTTTTACAAGGTGGATGTCATGGATGCTCCAGTTTTACTGATAACTTTCCCCATCAGCATCAGTACTTTGTTTAAAAGCAACAAAAAGGAACTCAAACTACCCCCAACAAAACATTTCTACATTTAGTTTAGCGGTAATTCAACTTACAACAAGAAAAGCTGTAGTGTTAGCCAGATGCTAACTATGAGATGAAGCCACAAAAGTCACTACAAAAATCATGGCAAAGACGACAGCAGCAATAATCAGCAAGATCTCATACATCTATCTCTTCCGCTTATCTGGGGGTTGGGTCGTGGGGGTAGCAGCCTAAGCAGGGAAGCCCAGACCTCCCTCTCCCTGGCCGCTCCTTCCAGCTCCACTGGGAGGATCCCAAGGCATTCCCAGGCCAGCGGAGAGACGTAGTCTTCCAGTGTGTCCAAGTCTTCCCCAGAGTCTCCTCCCAGTGAGACGTACCTTAGGAGGCATCCAGGAGGCATCCTGACCAGATGCCTGAGCCACCTCATTGGGCTCCTCTTGATACGGAGGAGCAGCAGTTCTACTCTGAGCTCCTCCTGGATGACCGAGCTTCTCACCCCATCTCTGAGGGAGAGCCCGGCATCCCTGCGGAAGAATCTCATTTCGGCCGCTTGTACTCACAATCTCCTTCTTTCAGTCAGTTTTATCATTGACCACATATTGTCACAAAAATATAACTATACATTTTTTATGTTAGAAAATATCAATCTTTTGTAACATATTGACATCAAATTACAATAGTCATTGAAATTTTGTATTATTTTAACTTTTTGTCCTAAAGTCACAAATTTTTGTTATTAAAAAAAAGTGGCAAGATTAGAACTTTTTTGCCATAAAATATTTTGCAAATATTTTTGCTAAATCCTGACTTTCTGACATAAACCAGCGGCTCTACACTTAAGTTATTCCAATTTTTGATGTCAGAACTGAATTAAAATGGGCAGAACATTGAAATTTCCTCATAAATGTTCTAGTTAGAAGTTTATGATAGTCTTTAAACGATCTTGAGTTTGACACCTGTGTCTTAAATCACAAAATAAAAGTATAGTGGATGCATTTGGACATTAATAAACATCCATTTAGGAAAGAGTTTCTAATCCTGGGTGTGTAACTCTCTTCTTCAGTCTTTGAAAAGAGGAAATTTTCTGTTCTGTCGGTCATGGGGAAGCGCCAATGAGCTCCAAAGAAAATGTGTTAGCGACTGTGATGTTGGACAGCCAGAACTATGACGGCTTAAGCTCTTTTGTCATGGTGGGATGTCAAATGGATGTGTCATGCTTGATGCAAATGTTACGTACCAGCTTACTGTTCCCTTCCTCTGTTACCAGCGCTGCATGAGCATAGGCGAGTAACCAAACACTTTTGGTATTTATGCATTTAAATGTGTGAAATTCTATGTTCATTCAAAAGTGGATCACAGCGTTGAAGTCACAGAGGCAACAGGAAATCTTACTGTCCCCTCTGCAGGTTGTCTGATATATTTAAACGTTTCCTTAGTGCAATACAGTCTTTAATATAGAGAAAATTTCTTCATCTCTTGCATGGCAATGAAAAACTGAATGGTCTGAAGAATATCTGTGTGAGTATGAACATTTTAATTGTTTAAAAACTTTAAAGACATTAAGAATGACACGCAAATTTCCTTTGTGTTCCCACACACAGTGAGTTATCTCATGTTACAATGTTACAAAATCAACTTCAGTGTCATTGGAGGATTCATTTGCTTACTGCCAGGAAGCGCTGCAGACTTGCGAAATGAAATGATATGAAAAAAAAGACAAAAATTGGAACAGAATCTTAAAAGCAACTTATCCTTGTTTTACCTTTAGGGGGACCAAATGAACTGAAACAACAAATGTTTGTTTGTGCTGTTTTTAAGAAGACTCCCTGCAGACCTCCCATTAATATAGCCTACATCCTGAACAATCCAATCACAAGTGGCCTGCTCTTAGCATGTGTGCTCACACCTGGCATTAAAATGTGTTATCAAATGTGTCTGGAGTAATCACATCTGACTACAATTTTTGTTACTCAACATATGACATCTTGGAAAAAGAGATCTGCCGCACAGATGAAAAAGGAATAGAATCAAACGTGTCATTGCTGAGTTTATCAAGCTAAATGCTAAATAATAAAAAATTTCATATGCTAAAAATATTAATATGTTAAAATATATTTTCTCAGATTCAGAACATTTCTATTTCAGAACAAATGTCCTGAATTAATGCATCTTCATTAAATCAAATCTAATCAATTCTCTGTTAATCTGTTTTTTTAAAGGATGGAGATGAAATGAATGCCTTAGATGTGAAATACAGAGTGGGCTCAAAAGTAAGGCTTTAAATCCTTAAATGTAGGGAAAAGAGGACAAAATGCCTTTGATGTGCACTAAATGCATTATCCCGTTTTCACCAGGAGGTAATTGGAGTCTTCGTTTGCTGAGGTTTAACTTTCAGCTGAGAGGCTTTACAGTAATTGATTTTTTTTCTTCATATATGATTCTTTCGTATGTGTTTGAGCTGCACAGAAATAAAGCTTCATTCTTTATTACAGTTTTTTTTTTAAAAGCTACAAAATGTTTAGACAGAGGGAACATGTATGAACCAAACCTGGCTTTAACAAAAACAAACAAAAAAACAAACAAACAACTATTCCATGTTTTTTAGTATTACAGTTGGATATCAAACCCCTTTGTACAATATCAGTATATCAGTATACTGATTTATCAACAAACAGCAATATCTTAAAACGGCTAAATCAGGAAGCAGATGCATCCAACATTATACTTAATTCCACACAGTCACTTTTCGATGGTATTCTGATCATGCTGAAGCATTCACAGGTTTCTGCTCCGTCCTTATCTCATTTTACTGGAGGATTATGTGTTACATGATGCAGATGAACAAAGGAAATGCACAGTGTTATTTAAAACGCCCCAGATGGATGCGGTGATGCACCCGCAGTGGAGCTGAAGGTATGAGGAGGTCGTGAACTGGCATGAAGAGCACATTACAGCACTTTTCTTTCCTACTTTCACGCTAAATTTTTAAATGACCACGCTAATTTTTCACAGGGAGGTTGGTAGAAATCCCAGAAGAGCTGGCAGGCCTCCACCAGCAAATAAACTAAAGATCAAGATGTAGATGTCGGATGCTCATCCAGGAGCGTCTTACAGTAATCTTCATGAAATAAAAGAATGGATGAGATCCACAAAATCCTTCTCTGAAATAATGTTCTTCATTTGGCCAATGCTTTTAAGAAGCCAGAAAGACGACTAATGCCAGACTCACACCATACAATTTTTACAGTCTTAAAAGATTAATTCAGGTCACATTACACAATGTGAAATCATTATTAATTAATAGCATGTTACTCTGTGTGATTGAACATATGTTTAATCATGACTACAACAGAAATAAATCTGAGTGTATTTCAGGATCCAAACATGGCATCATCATGTCATTAGCAGGTTGCTGTTAATGTGCTAATGCTCTGCTGACTCTAAAGTTAGCATGGTCGTAGTAATCTTGGTGTGCTTTAACAAGAAAAGAAATAAAATCAAGGAGAAGAAATGTTTTTCTTCTTTATTTCAGTTGCACATTTTTCTTCTCATGTAGGCCTATATAAAATTCTGACTTTGAAGACAAAAAAAATCCTGAAACTATCTAAAATAGCTAAAAATCATAATTCTGTCTCTTAATATTCAAATAAATTAGCTATTAGCGATTTCTTTTTTTTCTTCTTTTTTGCTGTGAGGGCAGCAGCCTAAGCAGGGAAACCCAGGGCTCCCTCTCCCCGGCCTCTTCTTCCAGCTCAATCGGGTAGATCCTAAGGTGTTTCCAGGCCAGCCGAGAGACAAAGTCCCTCTAAAGTGTCCTTGGTCTTCCTTGGGGTTTCCTCCCGGTTGGATGTGCCCGGAATACCTCAGCAGGGAGGCATCCAGGAGGCACCCTAACTAGATGCCCGAGCCACCTCAGCTGGCTCCTCTCAATGTGGAGAAGCAGCGGTTCTACTCCAAGCCCCTCCCAGATGACTGAGCTTCTCAACCTATCTCTGAGGGTGAGCCCGGCCACCCTGGAATATAGATCAATTGGTAAATCGAGTGTTTCGCCTTCTGACTCAACTCCTTCTTCACCACAATGGATTGGCGCAGCATCCGCATCACTGCAGATGCTGCACCGGTCCATCATGGTGAAAAAGGACCGTCTGTCAACCTCTTGTTCCATCTTTCCCTCACTCGTGAACAAGACCTCGAGATATTTGAACTCCTCCACTTGGTGCAGGACCTCATCTCCGACCCAGAGAGGACATTCTACCCTTTTCCAGCTGAGGACCATGGTCTCGGATTTGGAGGTGCTGATTCTCATCCCAGCTGCTTCACACTCGGCTGCGAATCGTTCCAGCGAGAGCTGGAGGTCCTGGCTTGATGAAGCCAACAGAACCACATCATCTGCAAAAGCAGAGACCCAATCCTGAGGTCACAAAGCCAGATCTCCCCAACACCTTGGCTGCACCTAGAAATTCTGTCCATAAAAGTAATGAACAGAATTGGTGACAAAGGGCAGCTCTCACCGGGAACGAATCCAACTTATTTCTGGTAATGCGGGCCAGACTCTGGCACCGGGAATACAGAGACCGGACAGCATGTACAAGGGCGTCCGGCACCCCATATTCCTGAAGCACCCCCCACAGGAGTCCCCAGGGAACACGGTTGAATGCCTTTTCCAAGTCCACAAAACACATGTAGACTGGTTGGGCGAACTCCCATGATCCCTCCAAGATTCCATAGAGGTTGTAGAGCTGGTCCACAGTTCCACGACCAGGACGAAAACCACACTGCTCCTCCTCAATCCGAGATACAACTATCCAACGGACCTTCCTCTCCAAGACCCCTGAATAGACTTTCCCAGGGAGGCTGAGGAGTGCGATCCCCCTATAGTTAGAAAACATTCCCCCTTTTAAAAGAGGGGGGACCACCATCCCAGTCTGCCAGTCCAGGGGTACTGTACCCAAAGTCCATGTGATGCTGCAGAGGCGTGTCAACCAAGACAGACCCACAGCATCCAATGCCTTGAAAAACTCCAGGTGGATCTCATTCACCCCCGGGGCCTTGCCACTATGCAGTTTCTCAACTACCTCGGCAACCTCAGCCTCAGAAATAGGAGAGCCCACACCTGAGTCTCCAGACTCTGCTTCATCACTGGAAGACATGTTGCCGGGATTGAGGAGGTCTTTGAAGTATTCCCTCCACCGATCCACAATGTCCCGAGTCGAAGTCAGCAGTTCCCCAGCTCCACTGTACACAGTGCTGATGGAACACAGCTTCCCCCTCCTGAGATGCCAGATGGTGGACCAGAATTTCTTCAAAGCCGTTCGGAAGTCATTCTCCATGGCCTCTCCAAACTCCTCCCATGCCTGAGTTTTTGCCTCTGCAACCACTGAAGTCGCACTCCACCTGACCTGTCAGCTGCCTCTGGAGTCCTACAGGCCAAACAGGTCACATTGGCAATTTTCTTTTAAAAACAACATTTCATCACCTATTTAGAGACTTCAGAAAACAAATATAATGAGTCAATTAATGCAGTTTATTGGATCTTTAAATATACCGCTTTGTTGCTAAACAGACTCGAAACATAAAATACAACTTTGAGTTTTATGTTGGTAAAACTGCTCTGACTACTAAAAAAATAATCTATATCTCACAAATGAATCAGTCCTGCCATGCTGATTTGATTTCAGCTCAATCTTGATGAAAACACTTCCTCTGTATATCAGTTTGTCTGATGCTTGTTAATATTTCCACACTGGAAGCATGCGGCGCTGGTTTAAAGCTCATCTAAAGGTCGTCCTCCAACACAGGACGTACACACTGGGAGCAGAGTGGACGTCCTGCTGAGACACACTGACACACTCCAGAGGCACACACACACACTTCCTAATCCAGAGGAAGTGAGGCAATGGAGGCTAAACGGGTGTCATGTGGAGCTGTTGGAACAGGAACATTTTCTTTTCTGTTTGCATCTCAGCTTACTGAAAACAAATTATCATCTTTCTATGGAAGGAAAGTTGAGTAGTGCACAGCTTTCTGAAGAGTTAATGTTCATTGTGCCACCACAGATTATGAATTTCTCACTGCAAAGTGTAGAAGTTCACCAGGTCAGCTGCAGTTTACTGATCTTCTTATGTTGTCTTTAATCCTGTGATACACACAAGCACATTCATGTGATTTTGGCTTTCAGTTCTTACCATATTTAATCTATTTTTTCTTTCATCCAAATTACTGATATCTGTTCCCAAAATTTTTGATGTATTTCTTAATTTTCAGATTATTGCAAACATGAATTGAAATACTCACATTAATGACCCTAAGTACAAAAACACATTTTTTTTCTTAATTTAAGTGCTGGGGCTCAATTTAAGGATTAAAATCTATAAAAATAATAATCATTTGATATATATGACTCAGACTGAATCTGACTTTTGTTATGAGCACATTTGCCAAAACGTCTCATAAACCAGGCATCAAATCATAAAACAACCAGGTTTCATGAAGTATATTGAACATAAGTAAAAACTGAGTTTGACACAGTCATACACACACACAAAAAAAGATCAATATTTGATGTATGATTAGGATTGATGTTGGTTTAAAAAGTTATTTCTCATCATTTTTGTGCAAAAAAAGAAAAAAAAAACTTTTGCTTTGAGCACAATGTGCTCTAGAATAAAGTCAGAATAATAAAGGCAGCTTCATTCAGTCCACTTTTCAGAAATTCAGAGTTTACTGGTTTACGGGTCTTCAGGCACATGCATGAACTTTAATATGTTCTTACGAGCAAGAACAACTAAGCATAAAAAAGAATAGAATCTAGGACTGTTTCTATTTTAGAGGAAAGGTCCAGAGTAAATCTGAGATCCAGTGATAGCTGGAACTAAAATACAGAACCAGGAGAGGAGAATAGGATTTGATTAATTTTCTGTGAGTCTGGACTCACAGACTCACACACTCACTAGTAATGAATACAACATACATCCTAAACAGAAAGTAAATCCTCCTCCTGAAGCTTTAAAACATCATCTGCAGCCACAATAAAGAAAAGATGAATTGTGGACTTAGTTGATACTTACGTGTACCTTTAAATAGTTTTGTTCCTCTAATATGCTGTTTAACCTTGTGTGCAAAAATAAAATCACACCTATTTCATCCTCTACATCATCACTATGGTTACCATTAAAGGGCCAAACCATCACCATGGTTACTGTTAAAGTGCCACTTATCCTGTACTTTCTCAACCAGCTATGTAGTTGGATTTTCCACAGGTTCCTCAACACAGTTGTAAAAAAAAAAAAAAAAAAAAGAAAATCTAAAATTTCACAAAATTTCAGACTTGTATCATAAAATTGAGGCTTTTGTACTAAAATCACTTTTTTTCTCTAATTGCAAGTTTGGCAAAACTGACTTTAAAAAAAAAATGTTGCAAAATGTCAAATTTCACAATATATCTTTTTTTTCATAGAAAAGGTCATTTTTGTCGTGAAATTTCCAATTTCAAAAACATTTGCCATCATTGTCATGAAACTCAGACTTTTATACTAAAATCACAAATAACAGAAAAAAAAGTCTTTGTTGTAAAATATTGTAAGATTGAGACTTTTGTTTTTAACAATGAAGACTTTTGGTACCCTGTCGTCGGAACATTTTATCTTTTTTTAATTGTTGTTGGAAAATGTCAGCATTTGCAAAACATTGTTAACATAAAATGACAGTGGTTGTAAAATTGCAAATGTTGTATAATTTCAACCTTTTCTCTTAAAATCATACATTTTTTAATTAAAAAAAAAAGTGAATTTGCCAAACACTGACAAAAAAATGACCAACTTTTGGTTGTAAAATCTTTTGCAAAAATTTGCTAATTCCTGACTTTCTAACATAAACCAGCTGGCCTCCACCTCAGTTTTTCAACTTTTTGATGTCAGAACTGAATCAAACGGGCAGTCGTACTGAAATTTCCTCAGAAATGTTCTGGTTCTTGCAGGTCAGACAAAATGATGTGGGAGCCTCCAGTTTTAGGCGTGTCCTCCAGAACCAGGCCATGGACGAAGAGTTGCAGTATAATTAGCAGCCCAATTAACAGTAGAAATATGCTCCACCTTTACTTTCATTGCTATCACGTTGAACACTGCTCTTTAAGATGATAATACATTTCATGCACATCAGGATCTTGACTAGAACAACCTCTTCCTTATGCTTTGCCTGCTGAGCAGTTTAACTTCGGCCACTGAGGAAGCGCCAACAATTACTCATTCACACTGCCCACCCATGTTATTAATAGTGCTCTTGAGATAGCTTTTTACAGCTCAAAAAGTTATCTCCTTATTATAGAGCATGAATGCTCTCTTTAATTGATTTTTGTCAGTGTTGAGTTGGAAGTGAACAACTATAAAGAGCTTTGTGAAGTGATCGTTTCCAGTAAACCATTGGGGTTGAGGGGGAAAGAGGTTACTGACTGTGATGCTTTAACCCAACACAAAGATACTTGCTCAATACTGAGAGGCAGGAAAATTGATCTGCAGCTCTCTGAGGAGCCATTGTTGCCAGATTGCATGTACTGAATGACAGAGAAAGTAAGAAGAGATGATGCCGGGATGAGAGAGAGGGGACAGGAAAAGGGCAAGGATGGGGGAGGGAGAGGAGAAACTGAAAGGACACTGGAGAGAAAAAAAAGGGAAAAGGGGAATCAAAATATGAATGAGTAACTTTCATCACATCCAAATTAAACATCTTTTCAGCAGCGATTGACGAGGTTGTATTTCTTGTAGATATACAATCTCTGATGAAACACAGTTATACCGACATGCACACCAAATGAAAGCTTATTCATCTTTTAATGTACTTTCTTTCACTTTCTTTAATATTCAAATCATTCAAATCCCAGTCTGTAAAGTCCCAGGCGTACTCCATTTAGTTAGCCTTCATATTGGCAATTCAGGCTTACATTTCGTTTTCAGTTTACTGTACTGAGAATGAAAAAAAAGAAACCAATATCTAATATTCTAGAGACATTGGTTACGTCAGGGGCATTAAAAACAGAGACGCCTTGATCATGCTAGACATTATCGTTTATTCAAGTTACATGCAGGACATTGTTCATCACACATACATCACCAGTAGTATTAAAGCAATATGCAAGTTATTATCTTTAGCCTTGTTTTACTAAACAGACCCACTATTCCAAATCCCTTGATGAGTAAGTAGCAGAGAGATGAAACATATGAAACATAAAATCTCTGATTTTAATCACTAAGTGAGTCATTTCATTTAAATACATTTCATCTTTAAAAGCCCTGTTGTCATGATTGTCCATCCTCTTATGTCATTTTCTGTTATGCCTGCTAGTTAAACTTCTTTATCTTGGATTTCTCGCTAACATGTTAGAGAAAGAATAATCATGGTGGAGTTAAAAATACAGACTCATTTGCATAAGTATGGCCCAACCCCACAGGTGTCCCAGAAGTGAACATCTGCTCTGCTAAAAATAAACTTCAAATCCATTTTGGTGCTGGGCCGCAGCTCAACCACAACATTTTTTACAGCACATCAAGCTGGTAGGAATCAAACACCACAAGTGAGCTCTGACTTGTATATATTGATGTTTCTTCGACCTGTGGAAGACGTTGAGACACAATTCAGTGGACTTCAGGAAAGATTTGACATTTTATTTAATATCTTTGGTCCATTTTTATATGAATAATCTGAGAAATAAAAATGACACTGTAAGATATACGCCCAGTCCAGCTGAGCAAATGGCATTCTCAAGCACTTTCAAACATTCTTAGTGGGACCCGAGGGAACTGCTGAAAAACCAGGACCATGTCATTTCCAGTCCTGGTGGGACCTTTGGGTCAGACATCAAGTTCTACCTGTTCAGAAATCTGCTGTTTTAGATGGCTGTCATTCAGAAGCTCACATGCAAATGTGCATTTAAGTAAGATACAATAGTTGGGAATGAGAATCAGATTTTTATATAATGCTTGATATGTAAAATGGGCAAACTTATATAGTTAATACAGTTTATGAAATTCACTCATACAGAGGTAATAATTTACACAATAAATGTTTTTTGTTTGCCTTGTAGCAAGACTGGGAATTAGATTTTCTAATTATTTCCATATAGAAAATGAAGTACTATATTCTCATTCATTACTTTTTCTTTTTTTTTTTTTTTTTTTAAACATGCCTTGGAAATAAAAGGTCCAATTGGTTAATGAATGTCCAATAAATCTATAAATCCTAAATGGCACGGTGCAACCCCTTATCGTCTGTTTAAACTTTAATGATCTGACATATGTGTTGATTTTGCTTTAGAATTATTCAGGCGGGGTGGGGTGGAGGGGAGGTGGGATAGATGGAGACAAATGAATGACTTCTTTCAATAAGCACTGTTTATACTGACATCTAATTTATATCAGGGCATGGAATCTATGAAAGTGTTAATGAGGCTCGGTTTTAGACATTTTCATTTTTATTATTTATATATCACCACATCAAAAAGCAGTCAGGTTTATCAATTGTATTGACCCACTGGCATAATATTTTGAATTTTAAGCTAGGCGGCACATGTATTATTTATTTTTCTCCTGCTGTATGTGTGTCCAAGCCAATGTCTGATGTCCGACAGCCAGCGATGAGGTGAACTGAGGTGGACAAATGAAGGTGATGCTGGTGCTCCGTGTCATCTCATGTCAGCTGAGCTTGCACACTGTCATCACCATTTGGGTGCCCCATTTAAGATGTCAAACTAATTTGCTCATTATGTGGGACTGCTTATGCTTCTCTCAGCTCATCACTGCCACCTTAGTATCCACCTGCTGCCCGTGAAGTATAAAATTCATCTCCGTGAGCTGGAAATGAAGGTGAGTTAAAAACAACTGAAAAAGAGAAGGTGGGGAGGGCAGTAATGCTTACAAAAGACGTGACAATGAAACAGTAAATTAAGTACACCCCTAGGAATCTTTCAAATGTGTCAGTGTCTTTTAATTTGAGATAAGTAAGAGGACTGAGGGACAGCTTCTTAAGGACCACTGAGAAGCTATGCTTTTATGTGAACATTTGCACAAAGAGGGTAACGTTAAAACTCCTGCTACTCAGGAAGTGGAATAACTGAAGTGGAAAGCAACTGGTTTATGTTTAAAAAAAAAAAAGAAAAAAGGCAGAATTTAACACAAGTTTTCAAAAGATTTTACAACTCACATTTTTTGTAAAATTTGTGAAAATTTGTGATTTTTATGACAAAAAAATTGAAAACATTCCATGTCCACATAGCCAGAGTTGTTGTCCTGAGATTGGGTCGTCAGGGCCCCTGTCCTCAACTGCCACCCAAATCACACTGCACCAGCCCCTTATGGCCCTTCATGCAGGTGGTGAGCTCACTCGAAGACGCGCCCACGTCGCTTGTTTGGGCCAAGCCCGGCCGGGTCCCGCGGGCAAAGACCCGACCAACAGGTGCTCGCCTGCGAACCCCAACCCCAGGCCTGGCTCCAGGGTGGGGCCCCGGTAACGCCAATGTGGGCGACGTGCACAACTTTGCTGTTTCTTTTCTCATAAGGGGTCTATTCCAGGGTGCTAGAGAGGAGAGTCCGGCCGATAGTCGAACCTCGGATCCAGGAGGAACAATGCGGTTTTCGTCCTGGCTGTGGGACACTGGACCAGCTCTATACCCTCCACAGAGTGCTCGAGGGTTCATGGGAGTTTGCCCAACCAGTCCACATGTGTTT
>JBAMYA010042548.1:0-14280 GCA_037176975.1 Arrhamphus sclerolepis
TTGTGACTTACACCCAAAAGTATTACTCCTACATTTGTTTTATTATATTGGATTCCTTGACCATGTAAACATACACTAAGCAATTGGAATCACATTGATGTCATTATTAGTTCAATAGTTATTCGTGAAAATGGGCATTTCTGTAATGGCGGTTTTCTTCTGGCTCTAGCTCCATAACTATTGAGGATACGTCAAATCTGTTAACATATTTCTTTTTCAGTAGACTTTCAGCTACAATTTGGTGTTAGTTGCACATCTTTATCAGCATTTTTTTACTCCACAGTGTGGAAAATTATAATTACTTTTTCATGTTCCAGATCTTTAGTATCCAGAATATTGTCAGGTTCTGGATCATACTTTTACACATTATTGATGCTGTCATGACCATGTCCCGTATTTTTTTTTTTGCCAAGCATTCAGAGCATTTATTGTGGAGATATATACACACATCCTGAAAATGGTCCTATCTCGCAATGATAAAAAATTCTTTAAAAAATTCCTGGATCCAGACAGTGATCCGGATCACCTCCAAAATTTAATAATTTGTTCGCTGCCCCAACTTGGACATATCCTGAAATTTTTATGAAAATCCATCCATAACGTTTTGATTTATGTCGCACACAAACAAACTCTCAAACAGACAAACCAACGCCGGCAAAAACATAACCTCCTTGGTGGAGGTAATAAATGAGAATACAGTCTGATTTGGAAATAATATGGGAGGAATTTTTAAAGCATACTAATTTCTCCAGAGTATAATAAATGCTTTATCTATCCTTTAAGATCAGCAGAAATCTTCTGATGTCAGACACGTTGCTCTTACGGTTTAATGAGGCTGCTTTAGATCACTTTGAAGATAACTCACTTTAACACCTTTAGCACTATTGATTCTAATCAGGATGAGTTATACCACAGAGTTACAGCACATTTTATCTTTTTCTTTTTTTTGTCTTGAATGCCAGCAGATGAAAACAACTAAGTAGCGCCCAAACAAGGCAAAAGGGGACACATTGTATTAAAACAGAAGTGTCTTTCTTTGCTGTCAAGCATTTATTTTGGGTGCCTGGAAGAGCTACCAAAACAAAAATAACTGTATCTTTGTTTTTGGCTGCCTGAGTATGAAAACAGTTTATTCAGTGAGCCGTTCAAAGGAGCAGGACACTGTGACATCACAGATCCAGATCAGAGTAGAATTATCCAGCCTCTCCATCTTTATCTTCACCGAACATCACATTGTACAGCTCTGACATAGGTAGCACAAAGCTTTAACACTGATTTCAAAAGATGCGCATGATTCACAAGAGAGGGGTGAAGCTGAGATCACAGGCTCCACCCCCTAAATTTGGCTGTTATATACAGAGCTGTAAAGACATGGTGGTTAAAGAAGCTGTTGTATTGGATTTATATGGTACTTTGGCCAAAGACAGCTCATTTAGGCATTAGTAAACTGTGAAAACTTTTTTCTTTTTAGAAAAATGGGCATTGTATGTCTAATCTAACCTCCATATTGCAGCCAATTGGTAACATTATTGCCAACCTCAAGTCAAGAACACTATTTAGCCACAGGGGGCAATTTAGAGGCTAATTATTAAGCAAAAAGGAAAAGCAATGATGAATTATACTGTACAAGGTGATCTGAAGCATTTTGAGTTGTACACTGTAAATTTAAAAATGCAAGGGCAAATAAAGTTTCAAGTACTGATAATCAGACTTCTAATACCAATAATCTTGTGTTCATCATCAGTAGTGTATGTAAACAGAAACACAGCAACCATCTCTGCTTCATTGTTGGTCTTGTCATTTCAGTTTGTTTTTCTTATTTTATTTTTCGATTTATCTGACTCTTTCACTCATTGCTTTTAGTTATTTTTGAACAATTATCTGTTTATTCATTTATAACTGAACTCCACACAGCATCTGACTTTCCTCAGACATTTTTTGAAGCTGGGAATACGCTGCACGCTCCACTGAGTGTATCATCTTTAAAACAGCCGTGAAAACAACAAATTAGTCATACAGAAGCAAAAGATGTTCACCTTAATCCTGTTATAGATTTCATAGTTGAAACGGCTTTAAAGCAGGTTAGTGCTGTGCTAAAGCACAGACGAAAAATAATTTCCAATGAGGCTTTTTGCTTTATTGAATGAGAGAAATGAAATGAAATTTAGTCAAGTAATACACAGTATTTGTGATTTTATTATTCAGAGTAACTTGGTTGTATTTGTTGAACACAGTCAATCCATGTGCTAAGCTAGTTTCACTGAAAATATAAAATGCGGGTCAGTAGTAAAGTAGAAGATAATCACTTCTAAATGCCCCCCCCCCCATCTTTTATCATCTTCAGTGTTCGATGCTTAATAAATATGTGCCAATTAACATTACTTAAAGGTAGAATAAGTGATTTTACAAGCTGACAATGTCTTCACACACAGCCCTGGCTCCATAAATGCATTTTTGATGCCATCCATAGGTTTCCACCCTCTTTTTTCCCCCTTTTACAAGAATAAGAATGATTATGCTGTTTTTCATGGCTCATAAGTCAAGACATGTTCTGCAGCAAGTAGCTAAAGTGTTGACAGCTGGCCATTGGCTATGCCATCTGTCAATCAAAAGACTAAGCCCCTAATTATTCATACATGTGCTGCTTTTCATAATTTTATCTGATGTGGTGTGCGATGTGGAAGAGTTCATAATGGGGTCCATAAGGAACTACCTCTCCGTGTTTTGTTTCAAATATCAAAAGACGTGTCATATAGAAACCTTTAACTTATACGAGTAAAACAATGCTGAGCAAAATGTTGATGGTCATGAGTGTGTACATCACGTTTGTCCGTGTCGAGTATCCCTCTTCCCCATGGGGATGTCATTAAACTGCAAACCTGATTTATTTTGTTTATCCAGCTGTACCTGCTCATAGATTAACACTTATGTCAAAGCACATTTCTCTGTGCCAGTGCTGCAGTATATAATCTACATATCTGTGGCCAAGTGCCACTGTGTCTTCTGCAGTGAATTATATGGACATCAAAGCATGTGATTTTGATCGTTATAAATTCCCCCGTCCTGCTCGGTTGACACTCTAGAAGGATGTGATTGATACAATGAAAGCATGGGCGTTTTATATTTACGGTGTGTTTACACCAAAGGGGCGACTTGTCACCAAATTAAATACACTCTCAAGCAGAAGAGCTGAGTACAACCACGTTAAAGGTGCTAAATCTTGTGAATATTTGTGGAAATGAGACGAATGTGAGATGAACAGACATGGAGAGGGGGTCCTGAGGGTGGCTGATGCACATGCCAACCAAAATTTGCAACATGTGAAGCTGAGCATGACGCTTCCTGATTGCTGCAGAGCTTAACAGATCAACCCCAAGAGGACATCTCATAAAAATTTATTGACATGTATTTCATCATAATGTCTGAGAGACTTGGGTCCTTGTTTTTTTTTTTATTTTTATTTATACCTTCATTATACTTGCTTGAACCTCCTGGCAGTGAAGACTTTAGAAACACGTTCTGCTTCGTACTTAGCCAGCAATTTAAAGCATGTGTCATATGAGTCGAACTGACATCAAAACAAATTAATTTTTTCAGCGCAGACAAGCTACAATACGTCAGCAGCTCAATTTTATGCACCAGAAGTCATGACCTAAATAAGAAAGGGAGGAAAAGAAAAGGACAACTGAGTATTTCAAATACTAGACTACCGCGAGTTCGCTGTGAGATATTGACGAATAATCCACTGTGAGAAACTCATCTGATTCACAACATGGTTCATCACTTTGTCAAGTACCAACAAGAAGACACAAAGAGGGAGAGTTTGCTTGAAGAGTAAAAGATATACCAACCAATGAATAAATGAACTCATAAGGAAACTTAATTCTTGGAATCGCTCTTAATTTAGTAAAACTGCATATATTTTATGCTGATATTATCTTATGTCCCTAGACTAAACTCCTCAGTCAGCAAGTGTGAAAAGGACATAATCTGATAATCCTCTTTGATACAGTCATGTTTTATCAACATGGTCTCTAAAGAGTTCAGGATATTTTGGCCTTGTTGAACTACCATCCTGTTGCATTGCTGGGTCAATAAAAATGATCAACTCATTATCTCTTAGTTGTCAGACTAATCCTAGTATCTTTAGCAAGGGAGTTACTGAAATACTTCTTTTCTTGGTTAGATTTCTGTGGGAAAGAGAGTCAGATGTAGCAGCCAGACCTCAAATGATAATTCAGTCACACCCCTTTATATAAGACCATGTGTTGGAGATCCACTTTTTATCCAAATGATGATCTGGATTAATGCGTCAAAAGTGCAGGAGTTTTGTTTCTTTTTAAATTACAATAATAATACCCCACCCCCGCACAATCAGGATATCAAAATATAAAAACAAACCAACATTCGACACAAAAAGACAGAACAAATGGTTAAATAACAGGCAAGGAGAGAAGCTAAAAGATGGATCAGGGACACAACTTCTTTTAACAACTGTGCAAAAGTTTGGGAGGCGAAGCCATACTGTTGTGATGGATGCAGTATGTGGTCTGACATGGTCTTGCTGAAAAATGAAGCATTGTAGCTGCAGTGAGAGAATAGAAAGTTCTCTCTGGCTTTACAGTATCTTTTGGCTGGAAAAAAAAAATCTAGCAATTATCACAACAAAAAAAATGTAAAGCGCTTTTGTGTGTACAGTAGATTGATGAAAACAGCAGCTTCAACACAGAATATTGGTCCGTCTGGTAGTTCTATGGAAGTCCGCTGTCTGGATTTGAAAGAGGGAAGAAAATGGAACTTTGCTCATTGCAACAACAGATGAATTGTTTGATAATCATTTCCTAGACACAGGCCAGAGGGCTTATTGTGTTAACACTACAATAGCTCTCACAAGGAGTCTGAAGCGTTGTTGGCCAAACACAAAGCTCCCATTGGAAACACGAAGATTTTACACCAGAGGACTCCTATTTCACACTCTGTGGAAATAAAAAACCTGATCTGAACCTCAAAGAAGTGAAACCAGGAAAGTCCTAGAATAATGAGCTTAAATTTATCTCTCAAATAGATCTCAAAAAGTGTGTTGATATTGCTGAAAGCAGAGCCTAAAAGCAGGAAAGCGTGAAACCAAACAAGGAAGTTGTGTCTGAGGTATGTTTCCTCAACTTCATTATACAATATTTCACAGGAAAAATTATACTTATCTGAAAGCTTTAGTTATGCACCGGTTACTTTACAAAATAAGATTTTGATGTAGAAAATCAAAATAAGATGTACAAAATGTATATATAGAGCTAATAAAATGTGTAAATTTTATTCCATCACTGCTGTGTAAACTAAATAAATTAATGACAATATTCAGCTGCACCATGAAATTCTGAACATCATCTATCGCTATAGTAATGGCAATAGTATCAGTATAAGAGGATAAGGGTCAAAAGAGAAATTATTTTATTGTAATTCACTTAATTGCAGAACAAGTATTGGTACTATTGCGCCCCTAAAGGTCACGGCGAGAAGTTATTTAAAATGAATCACAAAATGTGAGCTCAATTTCAGAAGATGTGCACTCGATTTGTAAACATATTCTCTCCTTTTACAAAATCGTGCACTCGTTTAAGTAAAACGTGCCCTCAGTTTATTCGACCATAAACTCGTTCTCCCGATTTAGGAAAACAAGTGAATGATCTAATAAACAAACAAAATAAAAAGAAATAAAAAATAAAGTAAGTATATCATACTTACTTTATTGGGTGAACTGTTTTCCCTCTCCTTTGAGGAAAAAAAGAAGAAAATTGACAACCATATAATAAAACTCACTGATGTACAAAATAATGTTTGTAATTAACATAATTTAGAAAGAAATTACCTGAAACTCTGATGTTTGAATGATGATGGATTTCCACCACTGTTTGGAACTCTAAAATTAAATCAGCTATAGTTTCTTTTTTTTTACTATATTGTGAGCGTGATAAGAGTTTTTTTTTTCTATTTTAGAGCCATTTGAAAAATCATACCAGAGCTCATCCAGCTCTGGGTGTCTCTCTCTTCTTAACTGCACTGCACACAACGTACCCTAAGATTGCAGCACAGAAAACTTTACAACAGTATGTCAGGTTTTTTATTTTATTGTTTATCATTTCTTACTACAATTTCCTTTATTGGATGAATTAAGTAAATTGAATTTATTTGAAATTCTGTCTCACACACACACAGCAGTAGCTGATCTGGTGGTCCCTGGAGTCAGCCATGTTTCCTGAGCTGCTACATCACATCTCCTCCTGCAGCTGAGCCAAACCACACTCTGCAAATACAGCTCTACTTTTCCTGAATGTCTTCTTTTTTTTTTTTTAAAGCTACTTTCACATTATTTTTGAATTTATTGCATGCACTGTTGCTTATCAGTCTCTTTATTCTATACATATTGCTCAACTGGATATAGCAGTATTGTTGCATGAAAAGAAGCTGTTGACAGAAAAATATATTTACTGTTGATTTATGCTTCTGCAAAGCAGATACGCATGTAGGCTACGCTTGGGCCCCACAGAAAGCTGTAGAGAGAATGAAATGAAACCTCCACACTTCTTCGTCAACAAAGTGTCTACTGTGGAAACATTCAGGTTTCTGGGATCTGAACTGGGTCTTGCACATAGACACTGAGATAGTCACTGAGAGTGGCATTGCCGGTAAGAAGGGGCAGCAGCGGTTGTACTTCTTGAGCTCAGGATATTTAACCTGCCCCACGAGCTGCTGATCACCTTCTGCTCTGCCATCATCCAGTTTGTCTTGGCCACAGGGTGTCCAGTGTAGTTAAAGAACCTTAAATGTGGCACGTGTAAACAGCCCTCTGAGAAGTTTTGGGGGAACTTAAAAGTTTTTACCGGTAACAGAAAGCAAATGCAGCAACTGTCTCAGCTTCTTCAGTGTTGGTCTCTTCTTTTATTTTATTTTACTTTACTTCACTTTTTTATCCATTGGGGGTTGGAAATAGCAGAAGTGGTGCACTACCACCACCAGGTGCTTTGGACTGGTAGCTTGCCAAGTCAGTTGATCCTACCCGGTCCGTCACTGTAAATGTGCACAAAATTTGTGACATGCATTACTATACCATGCAAACATCCAGCAAAAAGAGGGCTCATGTGGTTTTGTAGTCTGGCATGATATTATAAAGATGTTTCTCTGTAATGGATATACAAAGAAATAACCTGGAATAAAGTTACAGTTGGTCATTAATCTTAAACTGAATTTACTTGAGTATGCATAAATAAATTTAGCTCATCTGGCAGGTGGCTTGGTGTGGTGGAAAAGCCAAGAGGCTTTTTCCAGTAATGAACGAAGGTGCAGTAGAAGTCCGCCACATCTCCACCTCCTGCCAAGATGTGTTGGCACATTTGTTACCATTTCAATGGCACTGCTTAAACTAAATGCAAAGTCATTTCAGACAGCTGGCTCTAATAATAGATCGAAAAAGCTTAACTTAGCTGGTTTTTAGAAGAGAAGAAATAAATCATAGAATCTGGCTCTCATTCGGTATTGGATTGGATTTGATTCGGATGCAAATGAAATATGATATGTCACGATTATTTATATGGTATATTTAGTATTAAGTACAGTATTAGTGATATTGAAATTAGAAACTGTGTCCAATTATAGATTTTACTTTTTTTTAAAAAAAAAAAAGTTTTCTGTCAACAAGATTATGGTAGTTATTTGGAAAACATTTTGTCCTGTTTTAAAAAAGTTGATAGTTTGTCAATTAAAAGTCTGTAAAATTACATTTCATCCATGTCTGTTCAACCATGGCTCTGTTCAAAGTAGCCGGTTTAAGAGGGCGCAGTCACAGTCCACACCACTCCACACTGAATAAGAAGAACTGGACAACCTCTGAGGCATAACTCAGATTTTCTGAAGAATCAGCTTAAAGAAAAACTTTTTGAGGCCCTGAGAAATGCCACATTGACCAGAGCTGAGTCCATCCAACCACAGTTCCTCCAAAAATGACTAAATAAACAATGAGCCAACCTGAAAGCCAACTGGAACACACCCACTTTAGCTCAGTTACCAGAAGTTAGCTATTTTTGCTTAGCTTCCCACATAACAACTACTGTTTGGCGCAAACGTGGCCCTTATCTACAGTTTTCTTTGGTGCTCACTTGGCTTTCAGAGACACCACTGATTTAGGGTTAGTGTTAGTGCTTAAAGGTGACCACATATCCCATGTGGTCACATGCTGAAAACCAAGTCTGGAGAATTTTATGAACTTCGGGACATCTCTGGTCCACGTAGCATTTGCAACTGCCACAACTGAGGCATAAATGCCAAAAAAAAAAAAAAAAGTCCATATTAGCCATATCCCATATGTGGCAACTGTGGTTCATTTAAATTTGTGGCTTTATATCAATTTATTTAATGAGATACATACAAATTCCACCACTATATAGTTGTCATGGATGTGATATCTACCTAAAGACTGTAAATATATTTGTTTCTGCTGCAACATTGAAAATAGGAAGCCGGATGTAGCCCTTTGCTCCACAGCACTTGTTCACATGGTTGTCAGTATTTTTGAAATTGCCCAATTCAGAGTTACAGCAAATCTAACTTAAGTAGAGATTAACATACAGAAGCTGTATAAATATAAATTTTAAAAAAGAAGTAAACAAAATCCCAGTGTTATCATTATCATTATTATTATTATTACTATTATTTTAATGTCCACTTTTTAAACTAAAATGGGAGTCTGTGAACTTTGGTTGAGTAAGTTCAGCTGGTGTCTGTGGTGGGATCATAGAGTTTTAGGGTATGGAGTCCATTCAGTAACACAGAAGTTGTTTTAACATTCCTTGTGTAAATTAAGCATTTCTTTTATCCCTGGTTTGATTGGTGCAGCAAATCTGCACATGAGAGCAGCTGGTGAAACAGCGACAGAAGCATAAAATTGAAATGTGAGAGATAGGCATAACATTTTATTTTTCATTTAATTGTTCTGTCTTTACTTCAAAGGCTCGGAAAGCTGTGTGTGATCAGTGTTGGAGCCTCTCAGAGAGAGGAGCTGAATTTTAATTGAACCTGGTTTCTAAAATCCAGGCTGAGCCTTTACTAAGCACAAATGACCCAGAGAGAAACCAAAGACCGTCACTTCATTGGTTAGCCATCCCACAGTTACAAGGCTCTATAAAAAGCAGGGTTCATCTACCTGTGACACGAATGCTCTTACAAAGTTGCCATTTGAAAGTGAAATATGACCCATTTACGTGCAGATCTGAAAAGTCCCATTGCTCCGTGTGCTTCAATTAACCTGTGCGAGCTGGAGAATGGGCCTGGGGAGAGGAGCAAAGGCCACAACGAGATGGAGTTCAATTAACCAGGCGTGTCTGCAAAGAAAAGTGCACCTCTGTGGAATTCATTACATCAACAGTGATCTTTTCTTATCCTCATGAGCCAACTCAAACATTTGACTTCAAATGTTTCATGCAAGCAGTGATAATTAATGATCACATTGCCTGGCAGTTATTTATTTCCTCTGTGCAGGTAAAAGCAATGCAGCAGTGACTAGCAGATCTACTGAGCATCTTAAAGGCGACGTGGAACATACAGAGCTATGATGCTGAAGTTTCAAGTCCTTAATATAAATATGTGCTATTGGAGCTGGTGTCCTCAAGCCCAGTGAGTCAATTCCTGAATGCAGCCAATTAGTTTTACTTAACAAAAGTCAGATTGATTAAAGGATCATATTAAATGCATCACGAGAAACTGGTGTATACATAGAGGGTATGACTTTTCTGAAATATAGATCACAAAACAATCACCAACAATCTTACAGCAACATTCTGTCATGTAGAACACACAAGGTCATAAAATATTAATTAAAAACAATAAAGCTGGTAAAAAAAAGTTCTGTTTTTCTCTTTGTTCTCAGAACAAAGGAAGCAATAGTTGTGCAATTACTTCCTTTGCTCTGCTGCAGAGAGCGCGAGGTATATAAAAGGGAATTTATTCTTCTGTTCACTTATTAAAATCATAATGTTTGTGTGTGTATACTCTTTAGTCGGCTCATTTTAAGGTGCATTTGTCATTTAAGTGTGATCTGGGCTTCCATGTTGAACCAATGACGCGTGCTCGCCATAGGTAGGGACCCTGTAACCTCCACTGCAGTCTGATGTGCAGAAATTTAACAACATCAGGTTCATGTAGAAAATGAACTGGACAAAAACCTGTCTTACATCACACAGTTTTTCTGAAGCACTTTTAAAGTCTTTGTTCTTATAGCATGGCACCATGTTGGTAAGACCTGACACCAACTAACCTCAGTTAATTCATAAATGGCAAATGGGCCAAATAAGAAGGCCTGAAAGCCAGTTCAAACACACCCACCCTTGTCATTTAAGTGTCCTGACACTATCCCAACTGAAAGTTACTTAACTGGAGGACCCAGCTGCTGCCAGAGGCAGTACAGATGGTGTCCTCAGAAGCCTTCTGATGGGGGAAAAGGTGGCTGCTTCAGGATGTTACGATTCAATCTCAAACCCAAGCAGGCCAGCCCCAAACCAGATGTCATAGTCTCAGTACAGTTAAGAGCACAACAAGCCATATTATATATTAAAAATTCGAGTGATCATTTTCTGTTAGGTCTTTATTCACAGCTCAGAATTCAAGGAAAGATGGTGCTAAGACCTAAATAGCTAGAGTGATAACAGATTGCCGTTAATTAGTGTCAGTTGTCAATCAAAAGACTACACATCTAATTATGTATGTGGGGTGTCATGTAGTTTTTATCAGATGGGCTACATACAAATTTGAGACCAAAATCTTTCTTTGAACAAGGATATTAATGTTTTTATTGAGAAAAGTCTGATATCTTAACATTGGGATTAATCGAGTTTGAGTCACTTTTGGAGTCAGTGGGTCATTGAAGAATCTGTTTTGTTGTTTTGTTTTGTTTTTTATTACCTGTTTTTCGTCAGACTAGTGAGCCGGATGTAGCCCCTGACTTGTTACCATTATATTTTCTTCTAAAAAGTCCTTGTCAGTTTCAAGCTGGATATAAAGATAACCTTCTGTATATGAGGAAATAATATCAGTAAAGGTTAGTGTAGTGCATTTGCTTAGTTGTCATGTCTGAAGTACATTAAGGAAGTAAACAAAACAAAGCTCAGCCCTCCAAGAGCAAGTTTTCAGCACTTCAGGACACAGACACATGAAGACAGACTCATCATGGATGGATGGGACTGACACAGAAGAATGGCACAGAATGTCTCTTTATTACCATGATTTTTTTGGGGGGGGATTTCTTAATTGTAAAAGTATATTGAATCAAACAATTAAAGTATGATACTGGAGTAAATATCTGGACTTAAATCCATTTTTTTGTTTCAGTGGCAGCTGACGTTTATGAAAAACCACTGAAGATTAGAGATACTGTGCTGTCAAAGCCCACTTTCTGATTTAGACACCTCTTAAAATTCCTCTGACATTAATTTTGAACACCTTGCAGATGTTAGGTATAAATATTTCCCACCAAAGAGCTGGTGAATTTTAAATGATTACCTGTTAGGTATCTTTGAGATGCAGATCAACTGCGGTGAAATTTTGAATAAAACAACAAAAGAATAACATCAAATTACATTTAAAGTTCTAATAGGTAGTGACTCTGGAAAGAGAAAAAAAAAACACATAGAAAATGGAATAGTCATGTGACTCCCTGATCATCACTCTTTTTGAGGGTCTTTTCGGGAGCATCAGGTTCTCCACATCAGACGGTTACCTGAGGTGACAAACCATGACAGGCACAATCACATTCCAGTGACGGGAGGATGAAACATGACTCGGGGCAGGAAATTATCACTTACAGTACTTTTCTGTCCAGCCTGATATATTCCTTTACGTTTCTTCTCTCAACTGACAGCGAAGGAAGACCATTTATAGACAACATTATAAAATGTTTGGTTGATTTGGCAACAGCCAGCGCATAATGATGGACTTGTCAAAATATTGCATCTCAAGAGGGTTAGTCAAAGCACAGCAAAAGGACCCCAGTGCTGAAGAACTTGAATGTAAAGCCATCATTTAGCACTCGTTCAAATAAATGATGCAGTCATTTTTTAGCAGCAACACTGACCTTCAGTGAAAATAGAGTCCCTTTTAACCTTCTGTAGCGCCTGCCAGTTCACATAACTGACAAGTATTATTGATTCTAAGCTACATGAGCTCTCTTAATATTTATAGTCTTTGTCAGGATTTGCAATAATCTTCCTAATCAGAATTGCGTTACTTTGCCTTTGGTTTTCATACTGACAAAACGTAACTATTAATAAATTACTCATGGCATTCACATGACAAGACTGTTTATTTCAAATTTAATAATTCAGAACAACCAATCAAAACAGTTCGGGAAAGAGATCACTGTTGAAGCTAACATTTATGACAGCATTAAAACTATAACAGTGAACAGATTGAACATTTCAAAACTCCTTGATATGGAATGTTATTTGAGTTTTCAGTTTGTCTTTTTGAGGCAAGCTTACCTTTTTCTTTTCTTACTTTATTCATACATGTGAGTCACATTTAGGGAAGGTCTTGGTCTCAGAAATTCTAAGCTTCAATAACCTTGCAGTCCTAAAGAGATCCGTGAAATCTTTTAATCATTTATCATGACAAAGTTATTGTGAAGCCAGTTCTCTGCAGTCATTTTCTTTGAAATTAAAGATAAATTGGATGTCAGATGTCGAAGAAAACTCAAAAAAGAGCTGAATTTATTTCAGAAATCAATTTAAAGTTAAACGTGACTCCTTTGAGTTGTGCATTGTAGTCACTTCAACACTGGTGCCCTTACCTCATGTTGATTTTTTTTTTTTTTCAAAATACATAGCTCTAAAAGAGTATAAGGCAGAAAAATACACAATAGGAAAACATGGTCAAACGTAAGGGAAAAGGCTACTAATTAAATATATTTGTGTCATTTAAATCATAATCACTAAAATCTGTGCATGATATGGCAATTCAACAAAAAGACAGAAACACCAAGATCATTAGGATCAAACTGACATGACCAAGGGCTCAAAAGCTGTGCACACAACATCAAACCCAAACCCATGAAATCAGTCAAACATCAGACAGACAATCTACCAGCTGGTAGGCTATAACTAAAGTCTGCAGTCATAGAGCCGGTGGATAGGAGCAGGTGCAGATTAACTGACTGACACGCGTATTGAGCATGGAATGAAGCTGTGAAAATCTTTTGCTAAAGGTGGCTAAAGATGCAAATTAGAATGCTACCCATTAGCGGCTTTCTCTCTTTCTTTCTTACATGAGAACACATAGACATTGCAGCCGACAAACCAGTTTAACGGCAGGTTGTCTGAACAGGCTGATGCGTCAAAACTGCTGACCTAATGTCCAAACAGTAAACTGCTCCCTCTACTGAGGGCAATAGGAGACAATCAGAGCAGTTGTAGTGCATAGAACTGCAATATAATGTACTACAATTTGCATATTTCTTTAATTTACTTTAATTTAGAGGTAGTACCTCCCATGGGACAAAGTCATGATAAGTCACATGAGTGAGAGTCACATCTCCTTGTATTAAAAGACGTGATCTCTGCCCCATTCGCATGGACGAGCATTACCTGAGACCCTGTGGTAATACATAATGTGATCATGTCGGTTGACGTCTGTGATTTTAAGTCAGTAAATCAGTGATTTCTGGGAGGGACTTTATTTAGTTTTATTTCCTCTCACAGACTTTTCTGACCTTTTCCCTGTATAATTATGGCTGCTGTGGTGGATTTCATAAATGATTTGAGAAATTTGTCAACATCAAGCTTTGCTTGGAGACCACAGACTGTATAAATATTTGTGTATGTGGAGACCCATAAAAAGAAGTTCAGAGCAGACGACGCATCTGGAAATTAATGTCTGTAATACCCTATTTGCACTGGACTAGGATTATCTAGGGACCTGCAGTAACTTTTAAATTACCCCCTGACGTCTATGTTTGTAAGAGCACATTCGGATGGAATAAGCGAAGTCTATGTTTTTCTACAATTTACATACATGAACTCCTGGATATGTCGTCAAAGCATGTGTACGTAACATCTGATCCTGCAATCATACGAGCAATGGTGGGAAAAACGTTTGTATCGGATAAGTAGCGTATTTGAAATGTGTAATCAGGGATCATGCAGCTACTCTTTCATTTGCAAGGAAAAAATAAAATGGGAACTTGACATTGGTGGTCATGGTAACAGTAAACAAAACAGTAAATGGCACTTTCAACGTAGTAAG
>JBAMYA010042549.1:0-14278 GCA_037176975.1 Arrhamphus sclerolepis
CTTACAGCTACTTAGAGGTTGGTCGTGCTTTCATCACTTAATAAAAAAAAAAAAAAAAGGGTTCTCTGGCCCTGCCTTTGCAAGCTTCAGGTATTACACAGTACAGCAAATAATCAATTAACAGAAGCTAAATGACACAATATTACTCCAATTTTATCATCCCTGCAGTAGTCGTGTCTGAGGTTTAGAATGAGCTTAAAAGGTTTAATTGATTCTGGCAATACCTCATTCAAAGTCTTTTTTTTTTTTTACAAGTCCCCAAAAGGGGTTTAAAATCATAAAGAAATAGAATCATGTCTCATCTGTAGTCTAGACTAAAGATGGAATTAGCCCTAGTTGAAACTCTGGCAAATTCAAACAAGGCCAGTTTTATCCAATTTTATCAAATAAGCCAGAGAGACAGTTGGTTTGGGTTTAACAACTCAAAATTAGGAGTTAGTTTTATGAGATGAATTTAAAAAAATAAACAAACAAAAACCCAAAAAGATTTATCTTGACTGTGATGGTTTTTAGGGATTGTTGCTATTACTAAGTTACCGCCATCAATTCAACATCCTGTCTAAAGATGGGCGGTCTCAATGTGATATGTCAAAACAGCAAATGTGTCAAATAATGATGCACAGTGAGTCTGCTGGCACTGGTTTTATGAGATGGTACAACTCCTTTTATATCTAAGCTGTCACTTGAGAATTTGTTTTTCATTACATAAGAAAATAAGCATCTGGTATGAAATCATGCAAAAATGTCAACTGTGTGAGTCTCACAAGCAGCCCTGTAGAATGTTATCCCCCATCAGTACTAAGACGAAATAAAATTGCCTAGTTTATACGCTTCAGTGGATATGTTTCCTCAAGGTTAAAGCCAAAATTATCAGAAAATGGTGATTTTGTAATCTCTTTCGCAAAAAGCTCCTCCGTGATCGCATTTGCTGGAACTAGTGTGTGCAATGGCGACTCCCTTGGGACTCTTTAGGCACAAACAGCTGACCGAATATCGAAGCAATTGCCTGGTGCTGGGCTGATGGCAGCCACTTGGAAAATGTAATTTGTCATCAAACCCTAGGCTGCACCAATCAGCATTTTAAAATAAAAGCAGATAAGAATATGAGGCGTATAAAAAGGTATGCTTATACTGACAAAATATCTGTCAAGGTGTTGATATTATTTATCGCACTTCATGTAAAGCAAATGAAGAATTTGATGCAGCAACAAAAAAAAGGTTTTGGAGAGAGGTACAGAAAAAACAAATAACATCTTCCTGGAAACTTTTTCAATCTCCAGACTAATTTTTGGCAGGTGACAGTGTCATGAGTTGATATAAAAAGTCTAGCAAGGGCTTAATGTCTCCAAGCAAGGATGAGTCATGGCTCACCACTTATATAGAAAAAAAAAGAAAGAAAGCAATTTTTTAAAATGTAGAGCTTTCAACATCTACTATGTACGATATTGTAAAATGATTAGTAGTCTGCGGAAATAGCAGTGCTTAAAGTTCAAGGCTGGAAACCAGCATTGAAAGTGCCTGACCTTCCAGGTCTCAGACGCCACTGCAAGAGAAATCATGCTACTGTGAGCAGCATAACCATATCGGCTTTGAGTGCCTTGAATGACTATTGTCATTCAACATGATATAATGCTGCATCCAAACGTGCATGTGGATGAGTTGCTTGGCTCAATAGCTATAGAGGGTGTGTCCTGACAGGTTTGCCTGCAGTCCAGATATGTCTCCTATTCAAAATGTATGGTACAGCATTATGAAGAAAATCAAAAAAATATAACCATACTGTACTAAGCAGGTGAAATGTTGCAATGAGCCAGGATAGACATAGAACCCTTTTGCAAAACTACAACAAATAGCATTATAAATAATTTGTAAATAATTTTTTCCCAAACAATTTAAGTGTAATTACATTGACGGGGGGGGGGGTACAAGAAACTGTACTTCATCATGTTTGAGTCTCTTAATGCCAGCAAATAGATATACAGTATTTATATGCTAAAAATACAAAGAAGCTGGTCAGTGATGTTACTAAAACTCATTTGTTTCTTGCTTGTTTCTTCTAAATAGTGGTTCAAATGAATTTGTTGTTGTTGGATTTTAGAAAACCTCCACCCTTATGTGGAAATGAGTTTGTCCCCTCAAGTCCCCTCTTTTCTGACACTGAATAGACCAGTAACCAATTAGTCTATTTACTGAGCAGAAGGCTGTACAGTGTATAGTTGCTTTATGTGCCTATGTGACTCGAGTGGGGCAAAATTCTCTCATTAGGACGCATCAGTTACTGGCACATCAATTTGACATTTTCTACATGAAACAAGAGAGGGGTGTATGGCTTTGTCTTTCCCTTTGTGTATTCCCAAGAGGTGATATGCAGTGTCAGAATTTAGGAGGGGGCAGTGTTTACTCGGTGCAGCCTTTGTCATTTTTACCCCTTCAGTTCATTTCACTTCATTAAAGTTCTGAATTCACCTGTGCACTTCAGAAAGGTTCAAAAGCTTTGTGCTTTTTGCATCCTTCAGGATATTCATTAGGTCCTTTAAAAAAAAAATTCTGAGCAACCATCTCTAATATTTCTCCTCTTTTGAAATATCATGACAATGACAGACAATATGATGAGGCAGTGGCAACGTTATTGGCATTCAGGCTCTGGCCATTTGCTTCTGAGCCATATTTCTCACTGTTGGACCTGAAAAGCATGACATGTAATTTTGATTATATTTGATTGTCTGAGATGCCTTTTCTACGTCATGCTACATCCAGCTGCCCCCCTTTTTTTTTCAATTCTCATCTGTTTTCTGCATTTAACATTATTGGTCCTTCACAGGGAGTGTTTTCATAGAGTCGCCAGCGTAACCTTTTCTCAGAGAAGCGCTCATCTATGTCGGATAATAAATCAAAAATATCTCAGTGCATTACCAGCACAAAAATACATTTATATGACTCAGATGATGGAAAAGTACAGGGTAAACAATTCCTTTTATCTCCCACAAAGGACATCTATTTTTCTGAGGCAATATTTATCATTTACATACAATGAAGTTTAAAAGAATAACCCCTAGAAAATTGTCACCACCACACCTATTTTTGCTGCTTTTGAGACTGAATTTTCATAGTGCATAATAATGCAACAGAGTCACAGATTCTGTTAAGAAATGTGCTGTTTTTGAAGGCAGAACAAACAGGGGACTAAATAAGGGCTTTAGACTATGCTAGGTCTCAAAAGCAAAGTTTCAGTGAAAATCCAGAGTTGAGCTGAGGACATTGTGCTTTCAGCTTAATGCTAACACCTTAATGCTAACATCTGCTGAAATGCTGAAATATTCACATTGGATTAGAACCTGAGGACCTGCGGTAATATGTCATAATTGCAGATGATGAATGTGATATTAATCCAGTACGAATGCACCGAGTCTTTGATTTGTAATGTGAAAACTCAACCCCAAATTACCCACCCTGTCAACCAACGTGGTCATGGAATAATTTTAATCCCGTGTGAATGCACATCTCAGTGATTTGCGGGCACAATTCTAGTTATTTTTATTTTCTCTTGCTGTCTTTTCTGCCCTTTTCCCAGTGTAAGTATGGCGGCTGCAGTGGATTACATAATCAATGATATTTTGGGCCAAAATTCAAGAAATTTGTCAACATTTTGCCTTACGTGGAAACCCATGAAGAGAAAGGAGCGATGATGAGGTGCATGGCTGCATGTGGTAAGAAACACTACAACTGTTTACTACAACGAAAGAGCTGTCTACTGTTCTGTTTACTGTTACCAAGACAATGAGTCTTGTTCAAGTGACCATTTTTTAGTTTTAATATGTGGCTCGCCCCCACATCATGATTAAATTTAGGGGCCCATCTTGCATGTAGTATCTCACTCTTTTTCCCTCGCTATTGCTCATTTGGTTGCAGCACCGGATGTTATACACCACTTTGACAAGATATTTGGTAATTAATGTCTGTAAATTATAGTAAAACAAAGACCTCACTTACCCCATCTGAATTTGCAATAAAAAAACACAGACGTTGTGATGTGATTTAAATTATACTGAAAGTCCCCAAGTATTACAAGGCCAGTGCAAATTACGTTTTCAGTAAAGCATAAGATGTGTGTTAGCTCTGTTCAGTGTGCTGGATCTGTTAGGTTCCCATGTCATAGGAAAGGATGCAGTGATCAAGGATTTTACCCCCAGAGTTAAAAGACTTGCTATCTCCGAGTGTTCTTGAACGCAGCATCTGAGGCGAGATGGCGGTTGTTTTTCCCAAAATCAAAAGAATGGAAGCTAAATTCATGAAACCAGTAGAAAACGTCGCAGTTGACAAGAGCCTTAAAAACCGGTGGCGCTGGGCATGTATAGAGGAAAAGGGTGGAGACGCAAGCAGTTTGGGAGCTGGTGCCAGAAGCTAAGGGACCCTGGTACCTCTTGTTGTGCTTTGTGCCCAAGAAGCTAGTCTATGCAACTAGCGCAAAAAAGCTCTTCGCTAACAGGAAGGAGACGCCGGACATAAAGCAGCTGTCTGCGCGCTCCGACACACAAGCCGTTTGCCGGGAGCAACAGCCACAGCAGTCACAGTCCCCGATGACCGAACTGTGTTTACTTCATATTACTCAGTTTACCACTTCTTGGAGTACTTTACTGTTTTTCTTTTTCTTTTCTTTTTGCTTTTTGTTTCTTTGTTGTTAAAATGAACTGCCTCTGTAAATATGTTAAGGAGGAGAGGAGTCAAGACCCAATGTGCAAAAACACCGTGATGCACCATTTATCAGCACGAGACCCAATGTAATGTATTTCCTATAACTTCATTTGCCATTGTTTTGAACAAAAACGTAAAGTTGCAATTTATGTTTTTTTTTTTTTAATTTATTTATTTTTTGTATAAATTGCCCTTTACTGAATTAAATGGTTGCTAAATGAATCACATTAATTAGCTTGACTGAGTTCCATGTTTTAACTTAATAACCTTTAATTTCTAAAATTCACATTTAATTGTAGATCATCCAAGGGCAATGGTAAAAAGTTGTTTGCCAAAGTGCCTATAATGTGTATGCGTTGGATTCACTGCACCCCCACTCCTTGGAAAAAAAGTTCAGGCTTTTTTTAACTTTAAGCCCTGCATGTTGCTAAAACATGGATCCCACAAGAACTGTGAAGGTGTCCTGTGAATAAGACATCATCAAATCCTTTAACTTGTAAATTAGAAGCAGAGGCCTCTGTGGCTCAGACTTGTTTTTGGAGCACATCCCACAGCTGCTCAATCCCAACTGGGATCTGGGGAATTTGGAGGACAAGTCAATCCCTTGAACACTTTGCAAAATAATGTTCAGCAGTGGGTGGAGGAACAGGGCATTCAGGTTCATGATTGTGAAAGAGACGTCTGCCATCAGTGAATCCAGCTGTCATGCATGGGTGTCCATGGTCAGCGGGTCTTACTTTGTTATTTGGCAAAGTAATACCTATGTGAATTGCAGGATTGAAGGTTTAGAATAACATTTTCCAGATCATTGCAGTGACTTCATTTATTGCATCGTACTGCCAAGTCTTCCCAGGCTGTATACATCAAGATTAACTACATAAAATATAAAATAACTGCTGCATTAAGGTACTAGGTTACCTTCTCCCATTTCTGATGCTTATTTGCCCATTCTAGCTGCTTACTGGAGTAGACAGGGGTCAGCATGGGTACTAAGCAAAACAAAATAACTTAATTATCATGAAATATCAGTTTCCATTGTCTTATTGCAACTGGAACAGAACACTTGATTATTTTTAGGAACTGTCTCAGACCAATTTGGGACTGCTGTCTGCACAAACCAACAAAGCAGTTCCTGAATCCTGGGATGCCACATCATCGCGACAGCTGTTTTTCACTTCATGCCACTTCATCACATATCAACATTAAATTGAGTCTAACTCACAAAGCTAATTAATTTTTGCATGTTTTGCACCGTAAATATCATGGCAGAGGCGACTAAGAAACCAAAAACAGTAATGACAGAGGACGTGAGAAAGAAAAGAGAGTGATCAAGCAAGACTTTCACTGAAAGAGAAGACAGGATGAAGCTGGATGCAGATCTCTCCCTGATGTTGATGGACAAGTAAGTTTGCCTACAAACATAAACTGGTCTTCAGTTTTGTATATTATGGATTCTTTAGGCATGGTTGAGAAGTCAAAGTTGGTGACTAATTTGTTATTCATCAGATGTTTATCCACTAGAAACATCAGTCTGTCATCTTGTGTGTCTAAAATACGCTAACCTTAGTTATTCCGTTATTAGCTTCTGTAACCAGCTGCACATTGTTGTTTTAGGATTCCAAGTTTTCTAATATCTACTGGGCTTTAAAAAAAGCCTCACGGAAAATGCAAAATGCAGGGGGTGTTAAAAATGTCCAAACTGAAAAGTCGCTCTGGATTGCTTTAACCCTGTCTCTCTCTCAGACACAACAACCTGCAAAACTGTGAGTGCTGACATTTTTCAGAGTCAACATCAGTACTTTCAGCAATTTATACATAATTAGCTCTTCCGTGGCGCTGGAAGAAGGCTGATGAGTCTATGGCCCTTTCGCCAACAGGATGCTCCGATGCATCTAGCTATCCCAATTTGGTCCTTGTCAGCATTACTCTGGTCCTTATGCTTACAGAGTTTTTAACTCCTTCCAACAAAATAAATTTAAGAGCCAGGTGTTCAGCTTCTGAGTTATTTGCTTGATGCCAAAAAAAAAGAAACATTTGAACCAATCAGCGATCCATATTTCTTAGTTTTACTTGTTGGTGTTCATTGATCTTATATGGTAGAATTTTCTTCACGTTGGTAGAAGGTTTATTTAACCACTAGCTAAGCATTTCTATGAAAGAGCCTGTACTTTTCCAAATAATTTTGACTTAGGACCTCCCAGATGGCTCTGTGTAATAAGCCATCTGGTGCATCAGGTTACGATCCATCCATCATGCACCATGAGTTTCACAGCAATCAGCCCAGAAGTGGTTGAATTGTTTCAGTGTGGGCTTGTGGTGGGCTAAATGGGTGACATTAGAAGCTGTGGAGTAAGTTGGACAAACTCTGTCAATATGATACATGACCAAGCAAATACAGGCTATTGGGAAGAAGTACAGTATATGAATCTGATGGTGCTCCAATGCCAACTAATGGCCAGTTTACTTAGTACTTAGTATGTTATATATATATACATATATTATGTTGGTACGTACCTTGTTTTTGAGGTTTCGATTAGTTTTTTTGTATTTTCTCTCCGTACAGTATGGGAACCAAAGTGCAAAACATAAATTTGCTTGTTGTTTATTAGATGCTGTTAAATCCTTATTTCCATTGAGTAAATTGGACAGTCTATCAAACAATGTAATTGTTAGTTCAATAATTAGTTGAAATTTTCAGATGGTTGTGCTTAGCAACAGAAGCACACGTTTCTTGAGAATATATTAAAATTATGTGGTAATCAAAGCTTGGCATGTGAAGAGGAGCCGCACCTGAGGATTATGCCTCTCCATGTGCTCTAGAAATAGGTGGATTCTTTGATTTTATTGGTCAAGAGAAGAGTGATGAAATTACAGGTAATTAGGGCAAATGCCATGTGATATTTAAATGACTGAATTATTTTGAATATATTGTATTTTTGAGAACATATTGTAAAATGAAATAAGACTTTGTTGGAATGAGCAAACTAAGAAAAACTGTGAGGAGGGTCTTCTTTCTTTCTTTCCTTTGTTTGTCTTGCAGATGTCCATCTAAACTTTTTTCAGAACTCCCTGCCTGTGTGTTATTTTGTCCACTGCATTTCACTATGCACTATGCTTGATAAATCTGAAGCTGCTTCATTCCACGTGCGATTGAATTTACCTTATGTTATTCACATATTCACTGTGAAAATGACCAGCATGTCACTGGGTCAGTGCTGGTTAATATGCTTTAACAAGTTTGTGCATTGTACTCAAATTTGACAGACTTCATGAAGAGACCAGGACAGCTCCTTTTGCTACTTCACCAATAGGTTTCTGACGAGATGAACTTTCAGACCTCTGGTAGTCACCATGTTGGCAAGGATGACTCACACATCAGCCCCACATCAGTTTTACTCAAAAAAGGGCAAATGGGCAGAATGACCAAGCTTGGTGGTTGGTTGGAGGATACCCACCTTAGCTTACACCCTTGCTACACCTACAGCTGGAGGGTGTAGGTGTAGCCTGAGTGACTGGGTAATGTGTCCTAAACACAGACACACACGCACACATAGAGAGAGAGTTGTATTAACAAAAGAGATGATCAAATAAAAAATTAAAATATTGGAATAGCCTACATAAAGTGCAACTGTGACTACTTAATTTAGTCTAAAATGAATAGTTATGAATAATAATACAGAATCACTATTGTGCATGGGGTCGACATATTCAGCATAGATGAACTCCGGGTCACTGAAACTGCAGCTTCCTTTCACAAGATCTTTTTCTTATAATTTGGGATTCTGCAGGAATTTGATGCTGCTGGATGTTGCCTGGATCTTTTAAGGGTCCTGCTGTCTTGTGCACGTCCATAGTGAGTGACACACTCTCGTTTGATAGGTTGGAATAAATTTCTCATGCTGCAACTTCAAACGGCCCATGGCAGCAAACAGACGTCTGCATGACACACACTCCTGACACTTCTGACTCATGTCTCAGTTTAAGAAATCTACAATAAATTAGCCATGCAGCTAACTTCAGTTGCTAAAGACTGTAGACAACTATAGACAAACTTTACAGCAGACAAACTTAAGCAATGCTGGATGTGCATGAACTGCTTCAAGGTGTCTGACATGGGGGTTGATTCTGACAAACAGAAGCTCGGCCCCTGAAGTTTGAAACTGATAGTCCATTCTTAACATCTGCAAGAGTGCTGCAAGCCCTAAGAATAATAATCAAGGTATTTCTCCACAGGAAAAGCTGTAAAGCTGTCGGAGGAGACAGGAGGTGAAAACAAGAGGTGTGGTGGTGATGCTGTGAAACCCAGGAGCCACAGAATTTCATTAACAAAAAAGACTTACACATTTGGTATTTTTCTATTCAAATTTACTCATAGGCTGAACTAATCAAATGATTATAAAAAAAAGTGATTGAAAATGATAGAAAAATTATTGAAAAAAGAGTCTTAGTCTTTTGCTGTTGACAAATTACTCTAATCAGGAGTATAAACACAGCTTACAGAGAAAAGATCAATGAAATCATCTGGATTTTGATTTGTTTTCAACAGGAACTAAATATAGTCAGCTTGTCACTGCAAACCAGACATCAGGTTGTGCTGCTCAAATCAAAGCACGCACACTCACATCACTGCATGGCACATGACTCCTCGATCCGATAAAGTAGGTCAGTTAGAACTGAAGAAGCCTTTTGGACGAGAGGCGAAACATCTTCCAGAACCAAGAAAAGCAGCCCAGTTTCCCAGTTGCCTCCATCTCATGCTATGCAAGATTACCATGACTTGGATGTCTCCACCAGCATGTGACTCCTCAGTGTTTACACACAAACATCACGCATACCTTGAAGATTATCTCACAGATGTTTAAAATTTTTGTCATCCATTTCCAAACACATGGGTGATGAGATAACTGTCACTGTGACTTCACATTCATTTGTTGTGTTTACATTAAATTGCCTTCATATCTTGTGCAGAGTTTATAGACCGAGTAAAATAAGTTTCATCTTGTCAATTTTTCTCACCTTTAGTTTTCACTTTAAACAGCATTTTTACATTTGTCCTTGCCTTTATATGAGAGACTTGCATAAGAGTACCGTGAGGTTTCTTTTTATTCCATTTGTTTTTATTTTCTTCTCCCTTGCCTCTGTTTTATAGCTTTCATGTCAGAATGAAGCGTTTCACGGGAAAATTGCTCTTACAATATTTGTAGTTAATGTTCTACTATTTATTCAGTGTATTTAATGAGCACTGTGTTTGCACAAAGCATAAAATACACGAAAAACAAACAAATCTGCTTAAACTCAACAACAGCTGCTACACTGACTACATTCTCCTCTGATACTCGAGTTTTTGTGAGGTAGATCAATAAATCCAATGTTGCAGTGGTTGGTTTGGGGATAAAGAATCTTGGCTCTGTGGAGCCTCAATGCTACTTTGTTGAGAACGATTTGTCAACACAATTGAATGTCAGCACAAATTGATAGGCATGCCAGTGTTAGAAAAACTATGTATTGCTTATTTGCTGGTGAAGGAAAATGAGAGGCTGGAAAAAAATAAAATAAATAAAATAAAATAAAAAATTTAAAGACCCTTCAAGAAAAAATGGTTGTTTGCAACCTTGTATCTACCTTGACAGCAAAATAAAAAGATAATATATAATGTGATACCAAATCAAATTGTATTGTATCATCATTATTGTCCTAGTTGCTCCAAACTATGGATCAACTAACATGTTCATCAATGAAAAAAAAATAGTGAAAAATATTTGAGTGTCCTATTTTTCAAAAAAGCTAAATGTGCATCTTTCACAGCACCTGCTCGTGATGTTTTTAGAAACAAACAAAAAACAATAACCAAAGACAAATAAACAGGGAACAAAAAAAGGGGGAGTATGGTAAAATTATCTTAAATCTAGGAACACAAAATAAAAAAAAACCAAAAAAAACAATTGGAACTAGCCTCAGATAAATTTCATAAACAAGAAAGAGGTTAACCAGAAAGGCTGAAGACAAAACATATGTGGAATGCAGGGAACAAATAAGGTGCTTCATATATACACTAGGCAATCAAAATATGTCCTTGCTATCCAGTTATCCTTATAAAGCCTAACCCAAATCACCTGACCTATATTTATGCTTTACTGAGCCATAACCAGGACTGGGACCCTTTTAGACCAGGATTTTGTCCCTATGAAAACTACTGGCACTGAAAAAAATGGGTGAACCTTTAGGAAAAAATTGAGCTGCAGGTTTGGTTCTTTTTGTATTTCCGTGTTTGACGCTGTTGTGTGGCACGCTTCGCATGGCTGATTTATCACTGATTTCTGACCTGGTGCACATAAATATTTAAAGCAGTGCACTGTTCTAACACCAGAGCATGTGAACGGAGCTGAGCGCTAAAAAATTTCTCCCAGCTCAGATAGGTGTTCGCTCCATCCACCACCGCTCAAAGTCACATCAGAGCGGTTTGCTCAATTTCGCTCCCCGCTCAACTAAAATTTCATCCCACTCCAGTGAAATTGCTCCATCCTTGCTCATTTTTTTATTTATTTATTTTTTTTAAAAAAGGGAGTAATTCCTCTGAGGGCACACTGCGTGCATGTAGCGGGTTTGTTGCGTTACTGATGGGGGAAAAAAATCTACTTCACTACTCTGTTGCGGGGCCGCAATTGCGGTGTGGTTGGACCAGATATCTGTTCTGCAGGCAGTGGCTGCTCAGATCTGTTAGACTTGTGGTATGAGCGGTATAAGAGCGAAGTGGAGCAGCACAGAGCAGTTGCTACTCCAGCCTTTAGATAAAAATTCGCTCCTCGCTCCGACTAGATTCTGAACGCTTCGGTCCTCACTCGCTCCCCACTCTGCTCCACTCATATGCTCTGTCTTAGACTGTGTCTTTTACCATGTTTCTTGAGGTCTTCATACATAACAGTGTTAGTTGTAGGGTAGTGTTTTGTGTTAAAACACTACTGCTCGGTTTGGTCTTTGTTCAGTTTCATTTGTTTACCATGCTCACTTGAAGCCCTTCCATATAATATAGCAATGATTAAAATAACTGATTTAGTACAATATATTTATAGCAAAAGAGGTAAGTGTTAAGGCTGATTTATACTTCTACGTCAAATCGATGCTGTAGGCACCACGTCATGCCAACGCAGACTGCAAGAAATGTGATTGTTCCATTTGGTAGATTTGCTCTTCTTCGCCCTCACATGGTTCGTCTTCTTCTTCTTTGCTGTCTTCAAATCAGGTGATTTACTGGAGTTTTTTTTTTTTTAAACAATGACTGGCTTATCAGGAAGGTTAAAAAAAAATCAGGAAGATTATAAAAAAAAAAAGAAAAGAAAAAAAAGAAACTCTCCACTGCTGAAAATAACCTGCAGTGCCATCTAGGGTTTGTGGTGTAATTATAGTGACATAAACAATAACGTATAATTATATGGCATAGATGCCACAGAGACCATGCGTAGCCTATGTGCATGGCTTCTACTCAGAAGCATAAATCAGCCTTTAGAACTAGAGTAGAAGCTTTTGTGTCGGCTGACAAGCCTAGAAATCAAGACTTACCACTAGCAAATCTGAATTTGTTCAACAGGTCTGTACAGTTACCCTCTGCTGAAGCTCATTGATTACTCCCTAAAGTCTTGGGAGACCAATCAGATCAGTCAATCCTTGTCAAGAGTCTCTAAGAGGGCTTAGCCTGATGACGACAGAACAGCAACATTGTAGTCTGGATGGTAAATACTAGTCGTTTGAATCGGCTTTGGCATCGACAGTTAATTAAAGATTTGGACTGCTTGCAAAAGTGACAACAATTGTTAGATTCCATTTTCATCACTCCACAACACTCTCCTGTTGTGTTGTTCCAAATACTTCACTTTGTTCGTTGCTCCAACTGGTTGTAGGGCTAATAAACTGTGCAGTTTGAGAAGCAACAGGTGGCCCCGCCCCCTGGATGAGGAGGCTCATACAGCTTCTTTTCAGACTCTACATCTGTAGAGGGAGTTTTTTTTTTTTTTTTTGCAACTGTTGAGCCATCCATGTGCTCGAGGATCGATTCTGAATTGAATCTGCCTGGATGTGGGTCTGATCTATCATTCTATTTGCTGACAGTAGTTTGTGTGAATCGGTAGTTGAGATGTAGCTATGACAACATAGCAGCAAAAAGAAAACTCCTGTGCAAAAGGAAACTCATCTTTGTTTTGTCTCTTTTTATACACGTAAATAGTTAAAATGACATCAGTTTGTCTTTCGAGACCCTGTTCACATCATTACTTAAGTGGAATGACATTTTTGATTCTTGTCAGAGGCCTAAAATAACTCTCTTTATTTTCACATAGCGATGTTGCCCCCTGTGCTAATTGCTGCTTTGCTGCAAACGCATTCATGTTGATTCATGTTGTTTTGGTCCCAAACAAAAGATCACAGTCTTCGCCATCTAATAATAGACTTAGGGTTGGTTTTACTCTGGATTCTCCCTTTTATAGAGATACCGCCGCTTAGAATGGTGGCTGATCCAACCACCCAGTCCTCATGAGGGATGCTAAACCCCATACATTATATGGTTTGCATATACCCAACTTGAAATACTTGAAACGTCGCTCACTGGGAGTAGCAGTAATTCTAAATACCCAAACTTTTCAGAGCCGTCAGGTATCAAGTTTGTGTGTTCCAAGTTTCTACAATGCCATTATTATTATTATAGAGCCATGGAAATATTTATTTTAAAATGAAAAATAGGTGTAACTGAAGGACACTGACACTGATATATTTACCCAAGGTTTTTCTGATAGCCTAAAGCACAACCTGCACCCCAATGTGACTCCCTGCAGCAGTAAGGTTAGCACCTTTCAACTTCAGATGCACCAAATGCATAAAGCCCAGCTGGACTTAGCTGCTCCTCTCAGCTAAGGGCTGTGCAACCTCCCTTTTAACCTGATCAGTTCACAATGGCAGCTTACACTGAAGATACAATCTGTCCCAGAGCAGTTTATTTTCAAAATTTCAGATCATTACAGTGCGAAAAAAAAAAAAAAAAAAAAAAAAAAACATTTCATTTCTGATAATTTCCCAGTCAGAATAACTGAAGTATAAATGTCGCTGGGAGCGTTGACTTTATGATGTGTGACAGTGGACTCAAAATGAAAGCACTTGATAAAAGCAAAAATAGCAACATAATAAATGAAAGAAAATCAATAATCAGCTGTCATCTTAAAAGGTCAGTATGTGCACTCAGATGGTGAACAAATGCTAGGATTTTATTTGCCAGGACCTATCATTAACAAAAGATCTCCAGTTCATCTTGTATTAGAATAGAAAGCAGCTTCGAGTGTGGCGACAAAATTCCTGATTTGTCCCGTCAGTTCTATTCGCCTTTAAATGAACCTAGAATGTTTAGAGCCAAGACTCACATTTCTGTTACTTAATACTGATGTGCTTGTGGTGCACCAGAGTAATGAGGTTAAGTGTTTTTTTTATTTTTTTTATTTTGCACATTTGAAGGTGCACATAGATGCGTTAGGGCAGCACGGTGGCTTGGTGGTTAGCACTGTTGCCTCACAGCAAGAAGGTTCCTGGTTCGAGCCTCCACAGGGGC
>JBAMYA010042550.1:0-14277 GCA_037176975.1 Arrhamphus sclerolepis
TTTCATGTTTTTTAATTGCATTACAGAAAATAAAGAACTTTATCACAATATTCTAATTTTCTGAGACAGTCCTGTACTGTCCATATTTACCACAGTCATTTGAAGGCTCTGGGTAAGAACCTCGTAACTCTTTAACAGAAGGACTTGATGGAAGACTTTGGCTTTCTGCAATGACTTTTTGCTTGAAATATGAAGTCCACTTTGAAATAAACCTTCCCGAGACTTCATCCAAGCATCATTGAATCTTGTGAAAAGAAAAAACAGCAAGCAAATACTGGTTACTTCAGTGTTCTTTCCAATATTTTATCTTAAATTTTTATTTTTTTTAAGTCTTCAGGCAATCTTTAATATCATACAGAATTCAATTTTCAGTCAATGACAACCATCTTTCCATGACCATGCTTCACAATTGGTATGAGATACATCTCCTAAAGATAAGATCAAACTTTATTGATCCCATGGTGAATAAGGGGACAAGCATCTGCTGCAAATCTGAAAAAACAAAACAACAAACATACAAACAAGACATTGGGAGAAATACACTGGGAAAAAAAACAAAACAGAAAAAAAACAAAAAACAGAAACAGGCAGAGACAAAAATAGCAACCATCCATCATGGTTGCTGTTATTTCAAATTTTTTGACTTAACATGAAATACCTATAAATATACTCACCAGCCCAGGTGTATCAAGGAAACAAGGGAAGACATCCAAGACTGATGATGTTGCATCTGGGTCAGGAACCATCTTCTGTCTATATTCAAAGGTGGCTCTCGTCTTCTCTTTAACCACAGACCTCTGTTGAGTGTCTCATAAGGACAGGGCCTCTCTGCACTCCCCACCACAGAGCTGTCCTCTGACTAGCAAAGATTCCCTTCGTGTTGTTGGGCTGTCTGAGATGTTTGGCCTGGGAGACCCACGTGCTCCATCGTAGGTATTGCGTTTTTTAGAGAAAGAAAAGTTACACCATGTATATTAGAAATGCAAAATATTCCGCATTCACAGACATGCATCTATGTACATGCACATGTTGTAGTAGAATACAATGGGGATAAAGCAAAAATGAGAACACAAATAAAAAATAAGCTTTGCAACACTTATGGATACAACAAACCCACCATGGGCTTCCATCTCTCTGTGAAAAGTTCTCTCTGCAATCTTAAGAAGTACATGATCTCCTCCATCTGATAAATCTCTCTAGCTCTCTCAATCCAAATAGTATAATTAGGAGGATCTGGACTCAACCATTTGATAGTGATACATTTAAGTGCCACAGTCAGTAAAATTCTCAAAAGATATTTTCTATTATTTCCTTCAAAGCCATCCGGAACTGCCCCTAAAATGGCAAGCTGTGGGTCTTTTACAAAGGGTCGCTGAAATATGGTATCAAGTGTGGTGAATATATCATTCCAAAACAAGTTCACCTTTGGGCCTGTCCAAAATATATGGGTGTGAGTTCCCAGGTAAGTACCACAGTTGCGCCAACGGGTGTCAGGATTTGAAGGATTCATTTTGGATGTGATTTCTGGTGACCTAAAGAATCTTCTAATTATTTTCCACTTAAATTCTCTCCACAGACCGGAATTTGTGACCAGGTGTGATTCAATGCATGCTTTCCCACACCTCATCGGTTATTTGAGTGCCAATCTCAGCCTCCCATCTTGTTTTGATGTTTAGGGTATTAATAGTGTTAGAATTTGAAAATACTTTATAAAAAAGCCATAAAGTTTTTGGAAAGCTATTACCCTGATGTATGTTCAATAGAAGTTCCTCAATATATGAGGGTTCTAAGACTTTGTTCCATTCTTTGTGATTAGTCAAAAAACACCTTAACTGTAAATATCGAAAGAAATCTGAAGAGGGGAGCTGAAATTGACCTCTGAGCTCCTCTAAAGATTTCAGGCAACCGCTGGCCATCAGCTGACCTACTTTACCAAGACCAAAGGTTGACCAAAGTTTAAAACTTGCATCAGTTAGACATGGGACAAATCCCTGGAGGCTGGAGTTATCTGAGAGAGCTGAAATTTCTTTTGGGAGACCCTATGACTGCTTTATTTTATTCCAGATCTTCAATGTAACCTTAGTCCACTCACTCATTTGTATACCCTTCAATGAGACATAACAAAAAGGCAAAGCATCCATAGGAATATTCCACAAGCTCTTTTCAATATTAAGCCATTGTGTGTAAGACAGATCCTGCATCCAAACAACCAAGGGTCTCATTTGAGCTGCCCAAAATAATACTTGAGATTAGGTACTGCAACACCACCTTGCAGCTTTGGCAGCTTTAACGTTTGAAATTTGATTCTAGGATGTTTGCCCTGCCATATAAATTTGGAAAAAAGTTTATCTAGTTCATCAAATGTGAGTTTTGGAATGTTTATAGGCAACATTTGAAAGAGGAAAAGTAGTCTGGGTAAAACATTCATACGTATACTCTCTATGCAACCCATGAAAGAAAGAGGCAGGGCCATCCACCTCTCCAAATCTTTTTTTAATTTTCCAATTAGGACCCTGTAATTTACATTATATAATTCTGTTAGGGACAATGGGATTTGGATACCTAAATACTTCATACCCTCCCTTGGCCATGTGAAGCCACTCTGATCTTTGAAATTTTGTGGTAGGTTTCCCACTATGTCCATTGCTAATGTTTTATCAATATTGACTTTGTACCCCTGCGATGGACTGGCGACCTGTCCAGGGTGGACCCCTGCCTTTCGCCCGATGTGAGCTGGGATAGGCTCCAGCAGACCCCCGTGACCCTGAGCAGGAAATAGCGGGTATAGATGATGGATGGATGGATGGATAGTTGAGTTTATTAGTTTACGCGACCCAAAATTGTGAGAGAATGTAGTGAAACCATGACAACGCTGGAACAACATGCTCATTTGATCCATTCAACACCTGCTAGACACAGAGAAATGTCCTGCAGCCATGGAAACGGGAATCTGAAGCTTCTGTGACATGATCTGGAGAGATCGCCACGCTGTGCGTCCTCTTCCATCAGAGAGACGAAGCTCGAGAGGCTTTTGGTTGAACTGACGTATGAATCTAGTTTGACAGATTCCCACCAGGACAGATGTGCAATGCGGTGACCCCAGATACTCAGGATGAACTTCAACGGTCCAGTTCAGCAATGTTGGAAAAATAAACCTTGGAAACTTTTTCATTTTTTAAATTTTACTTTCAATCGTCAGTTGAAAATGGAAAGAATGAGTGATACATGGAATCGTGTTTAGAGGAACTGACGATATCATGCAGCAGTGAAGTTACCGCTTCTAAAGGTCTAAAAGCTGTAAAAGTCATAAAAAAATGAAAGAGTGTAATATAATTGATCTAATTTATTGTTGTCCATATCAGTGGTTGTATTTCCCTCACTGGAAGGACCAGATAAGTTTTCATTGTGTGATTTTATGTAGAACTTGAGAACTAAACCCTGACAGAGTGTTTGTTTACATTAAGAGCCAAATGAGGAAATCAACTAATACCCATAATATTTATAAAAGCTTAAATGTTTAATGGTGCTAAAATATTCCTGAAGTGGCCAATGTAGAAAGGCTGTATTAACATTCCACTTCAAAAACCTGTCTAAAATCTGTCAGACGTCTTCAGTTATGCACTCCAATACTAGAATGTTTTGTTCGACTAACATATTTCCTTTGTTTTCCACCTTCATTTACTTTGACCTGCTAATGTGTTTTCTTCATCTTTTACTGTTGAACAGTTCCCTTCACCAATTTTATTCAAATACACCTTGTAATGGCTGAGATACAGCCATAACATGATGGCCAACCACTTAATGTTGAGAAGGTCTCCATGAATTGGACCTTGTCTCCAATGAGGATCCTCCAGACTGGTATCTGGGCAGTTTGGAGACCAAATGAAGAACTGAGATTCTCTTTGTTGCGTTTTTTTAACACTGCTGACCTGATGAGGGGGTCTGCTGTGGCACTTCCATGTTGGGATGTGATAGATCTACAAAATATTTAGGGTAGCTGACAACTGCCAAAATAACACACAACGTCCCAGTGGAACTTTGCATTATAACAAAACCAACAGTGTTTTCTTGTGCTACTTTTCAGTGGTCATGATATCTGGCTGATTGGTGTCAAGTCATTTTAAATTTCAAATGATTTAATTTTCATGTAGAAATCTCAAAGATAATCGTTGACTAGAAGGGGTAATAATCCATACCTGTTCCCTTGTTGTCAGCCGCTCTAGGTTACAACTGTAGCTCGTGTGTCTATAGTATAAAGGAGGGGAAGCAGTGACATAGTGGGATGAAAAGGAAAAGCATGTGTGATAGTATCCATGCAATGAAGTGGAGACGGAAAGAGAAGCAAACGTCCGGAGCGGCTGTGGAGAATGCTGAGTGGGAGGGGTAGTGGAAGAGTTCGAAGTTGGTGCTTGTGGTCTCAGCCTCTTTCTCAGAATTATCCCTCAGTGACGCCAGTTCCTCCTCAGACATCCTGGCAGCTGCTCCCTGCCTGGTTACAGCTCTGCTCGGCCCACCCAATAACATTCTTCTGTATTTCTGCTCTAATGTGTCACTTCCCCCCTTGGGTGTTCTGATACAGCTGGATTTCACTTCACTACATCTTCACTCATTTGAATTCACAGATACATACTTAAATCATTTATTTATTTTAAAGATTCTCTTATATCATAGCATTATATTTAAGTATAAAGCATCTAAAAAGGCGAATTACATATTATAGCAAAAGAGTTTTATAAAAGAGAAAAAACAAAAACAGCACTCAAAAATCTGATTCACTTTTATGACCTTTAAACAAAAATAAAAGCTGTCGTAAGAACTTAATATGTGAACATATAGTATGTATGATATATGAAAACATAGAAAATTAAGTTTGATGTTCAGATGTGGAGAACAGTTCTCAGAGTGTCATCAACTGTTCATCAGTTGTCAGACAAACAAACCTGCAACCTACCACATGTGCTCATGTAAAGGGTGAAATGTCACTTTGTAAAAAGATGGAAAATGAAGCTGGTGGTTCATTCTTGAGAGCTACCAGTCTCTGCTGGCCTCCTTCTCTTCCAGCATCACTGCTGAGAAGAAATTGTTTTACAACAAGACCAACAGTGACACAGATTTGCACAAAGTCTTCTCCACCATCAAAACCCTGCTTAACCTCTTCTGCTGTTGCTACTAACCTCACAGCTGACAACTTTGCCTCGTTCCTGTGGTGTAGCTTAGCAACAGCAGAGCTGATCACATCACACTCAGCATCCACATCATCAGCAGGATGTAAACTGCCACTACAATAACACTGGTGAACTCTTAATGACAGAAACTCACAACTAACAGCATCACACTATCAGGGCTGCAGAAACAGTGTTTCACAGTATCATGTCCTGGATTTCATCATGTCACTGCTATCCTGCATTTCCCTCTGGGGTTAGTATTTTCTATTGTATTGCGTGTCATATACTACCACCCTTGCTTTTTCTGCTTCTCTCATCAGAGAGGCGGGCAGAGATGCTGATGCTCCTGCAGCCACATCACGCGTGAAACACATCATACACCGCTGAAACTCCACATCTGTCATGTCACAGCTTCAAGTTCGTCCATCTCATTTGTAAGAGGTCTAACGTTCCCCATTTTGGTGGAGAGAAGAGCTGGTGGAAACCTCCTCTTTATCTCTCACTTTTATTGAACCTCTGGATTTTCTAGATTTCTATTGATGCCTAATGTTTAATTAGTTTTTGAGATTGTTGCTCAGTTTTGTCTCTGGTTTATCACTTTTCATTTGAACTGGTTGTTTTAATTCCTGGTTGTTTCTTTGTGAAAGTCTTGTTTTAGCTTACAGTTGTTCTGATTGGTCGCCACCCCTTGTCTCTACGTGTTGTCCTTCCTTTCCTAACTTGTGATTCGGATAGTTTTGCTCTCATGTTCATTCAGTTTATCATTTAGTGAGCTGGATATTTGTATTTTTGTTTGTTTGCTTGTTTGTTTTTAAATATCATGCATTGCACATGTCTTTGGTTTATTATACTGTTGTTTACTACTCCTGCTTCTCAGTCTCCTGCATTTGGTTCTTTGAATCTTCGTGATCTCTATTAAATTTATTTTACAGAATGCTGGGACATAAGTTTCACTCAAAAGCCTAGTAGAACAGCAAAAATGTGTTTTCCAGTGTATTTTACTACTTTGACTGAGAATCAGTGAGATGTGGTACCACATCTTGTAAAGTTATATTTCCTTGTTGAATTCTTCCTTCAGTTCTGGGGAGAAATGTATTTTTTAAAAGCTAAGTGTTTATCAACCCTCCTTGTGTCGCAGGTTTGTACTTCGTCTTGTGTAAGAACTCAGACAAAACAAAACTGGTCAAACAGAAAAATGTGTCTCAGTCTGGTTGTCATCATAAGCTCCACTATTAAAATGATAAAATCCTTGTTTTTAGATGTAAACAACGTTATTTTGACATTTTAGCAGAGCTACTTACAAGAGAAACGATCACGGGGAAGAGCAGGGTTTCCCCCACCCACGTCTGCTTGGCTACCAAGGGAGTACATCTGTCTTGGCTGCCTTTTGCTAACCAGGAAGTGCATTTAATTGCAGTTCCTCAACTGACCACTGGGGCCTGGCTCCAAAAGTGAATCAATCGGCATCGTTTCACATGTTAAAATATTCATCCTTTTAGCAGAAGCCAACATATTTACAGCCTGGTTAACAAATGGTTTTTCACCATATCTGGATGTCACATCCACAACAGTTTATGGGAGGCTGATTTGTTGAACCACATCAAGTACGCTGATGAAAAAGGAAACATTTATGCAAAATTAGGGCTGCGGCCTTTTGATTACATCAGGCATGGCCAGTGGCTAGCTCTCACTATCATCATAATCTTCTTCTTCTGAGCTGTGAATCTTATTTTACAGAGAATGAGTTTTGTTGTGCTGTTAACTGTGCTAATAAACCACCATGACTGGCTGGAGGTCGTCCTGAAAGGGTCCAAGGACAGAGCGCAGCTAAGCAGCAGCCGTCAGTACTAATTATGAGCTGGCTTGATTGCAGGCTTGGGCCTTCTTCACAGCTTGGTCCCAGCTCCGTCAACCAAGCTAGCCTCCTATTCTTTCAGACTGGCTAACTTTGTCCAGACCTTCGCCTAGAAGTGAGGAAGTCAGGCGGATTTACTTTTCATTTCAAGTGGATTCACAACAATAACAATGTTAGACTGCTATACTTGCTACTGACATATGTGGTCTGGCAGCCTTAGAAATTCCAAATTTTTATTCACAGCTCAGAAGCTATGTTGAGAGGTCAACATAATGATAATCATTAAATAGCTACCAATCAAAAGATCATGCCCCTAATTATAAAAAAGTCATAGCTACAAAACAAGAGGGTCCCTCTAAGAGCTGGGTCCTGGTCCAGGTTTCTTCCCCAGAGGGAGTTTTTTCTTGCCACTGATGGCGTTGCCACATGCTGGGGGGTCATGATCTGGGTTTCTAAAGCGCCATGAGATGACTTGTGGCAAGTAGGTTCAAATCACCAGGCCTAGCTGATGTATCACTGTCTCAGAGCAGCACCACTCTGAGAACCCTCATCAAGGAATGTAGCAAATTTGGAAATAAACTGGAATTAGGACATGATCAAGGAACTGTTATCTGCTCCTGCTGAGGATGAAAGTTCTAGGCAGATTAGTGACACTGTACGGGATGTTTTTTTTCTGTTTTTAATATATGCTGTTATTAATCCCCGTGGGGGAAGCACTTGTTCAGGCACTCCCCCGCCCGCATCATTGGTGCCAGCTGGGGATTGAGCCGGTGACCCTCTGGTTGCCAGTCTGGGTCTCTGACCGGTGTGCCACAGAACCCCCCTCACTCCTCCTGTTGTCAGATATGATAAAATGACTAATGCTATAATCAGTTTTCTTTTTTCTCACATCATGTATAAGCACTGATAGAAAAAAACAGTTTCTTTGAAATTTGCCAGCAAGGAATTCTACTTATTTGTTTCATAAAGGTTTATAGAGGCTCTGGAATACTAAAAACAGCAAAGAAGTCCCAGGAGGCATATTTTGACCAGAACAAACAAACAAAACAACTGTTTAGTCTGCCATACTTGGCGTCTGAAGTCCTTGCCAACTCAGACTCCTTCTTTTCCTTGTGTCTTGGCTTTGTTCTGCGTTCCAACTGTCTTCTTGTTTTTCCTCAGCTCATTCAGTCCATCCAGAAAGTATTCCAGAGCTTCTCTTAGTCCACATTTTGCTCTGTTACAGCCTTATTACAAAATGGATTCAAATAATTTTTTTGTTCAAAACTCTACACACAATACTCCATGATGTCAATGTGAAAACAGTTTGGGTTTTTTAGTTGTTTGTTTTTTGCAAATGTTCATCATCCTGGAGATGTTTCTACAGCTTCACTGGAATCCTCCTTCATGCTGAATGTGTAATGCTCATTGTAATTTCATGTGCTTTTATTCTGCATAGGTTATCTTATTCACTCTTCTGGTACATAGTTTATGTCATTGGTGTGATATGTTGAACAACATAAGTACACATGTTGTGCACAGAGAGGTATCCAATGAAATACAAGTATATTTCCCATCTGTAACAGTCAAATTCTTGGTCCAGCACTGTTCCACGGCAGCCAACAAGAGGAAAAGCATATAAAGTTACTATACAGAGAGGACTTGAGGGGATTTCCAAGTTCAGATTATCACTATCAGTCCCATCATGCTCCACTGAGAGACAGGCTTTCATACAAGGTTTGGGACATTCCAGACTGTTCTTTATCTGCTTCTTACCAACCATTCATGAACTCTGCCTGAGGCCACAGACATGCTGACAACTATTATCACTGGGAGCTTTTTTTTCTCACGATTACTGGATGAATTGTTAAATTAATTAGGTTAAAGAAAAATTAATAACTGTTGCAATTACCAAACCACTCTGAGAGAGTGATAACAGGGAAATTTTGTCATGTTATACATCTGCAAACAAGTTAAGTATTAAAGTACTTGTGCATACAGGCCTGAGTGACTTGACTGAACACGGCTGCTGCTGTGCAGGGTTAGGTAAGTGCTTCCATTCAGACCTTGATTGGCACATATGCATATACCCAGCTCTCTCCCATTGCTACACAGCAACATACCAGGTGAAACTACCTGTAAAAGTCAGCAGCACCGACTGACCCGCTCCTCACATCCTGCTGACCCACAGCAGCTGCAGAGCTCGTTGATGGTGTCGTCCCATATGAAACAGTGTGATCACTGATGTAATTATTCTTTTTTTTGATTATTTTATTTGTGATTTGCTCATAGATGCCTCTTTGAACAAACTGGGATGATTAATTTATCTTTGGGGATTAATAAAGTATTTTTCAGTTTAATTCAGTCCAATAACAGCACCAGGGTCCCTGATTCCTTTCTTTCCCAGCATAACTACTCAGCAGTTTCTTGATTCTGATGTCATTCCAGCTTCCTGTCAAACTCACCCTCTTGTATGAGGACTCTGATGGACTGTGGAAGTTATTTAAAACAGTGATACATAGTGATTTTCATTATTATTTATTCTTTTTCTCTGTTTATTTATGCAGCATCTGGTTACAACACGCTAAACACTGCTTTGTTTCAGACTCAACATGTTGTAAACGATTATTGCCAACCATACTGTGTAGGAAAAAGAACAATTTAATTCCCTAAAACTTGCTTTTACTCAGCTGAATGATTTTTTTAAGAAAAAATAATGTCAGTGAGAGACTTCATTGTGGTTTTAGGATGAACCACAGTACAGAGACAGCCGTGCTCACAGGTGGTGGTGTGCATATCAGTGCTGGGCAATGATTAAAATTTTTACGCGTGATTAACTGCAAAAATGTGGACAGAAGTGCACAAAATTCAGTAATTAATTCCAAAGTAGTAATTCCATTCCATGTAATTGTAATGGAGAGAGGAATAACATTGTGGGAGAGACAAAAACACTCCAAATATGTTTAGAACTACAAATCAACTTTCTTCAGTTGATTCTTCCTTTTTATTTATCATTTTTTTTATTTTTCCATTGAAATATACCATCACTTCTCAAAATAACATGACTTAAATGCTTTGTCTAGACCCACATAACATAGATCAGCTTTGTCATGTATTGTTAAATGTTAGAATATCAAATTAAATTAAAAGACTGTTATTGGCTCTAGAATGTCTAGCTCTACGTCCAGCTCTCCTCTTTATCAGGGCTTGGGACCAAAGTGACCCAAAACAGACACTTTGGCAGAGTTACTGGTCTGACTGCAGCTGGGAGTGCTGGGAGGCTGCTGAGAGACTGGCAACCTCCCAGTGATTTGTAACAGGGAGGAAAGTTTCAAAGTAAAAGTTACAAAAAAAAAGTTTAAACAATTATAAGCATTAATTTATTAATTCGTTAACGTGTTATTAATGGTACCTGATGGACAAGGTTGGTCCTGATGGTTCCGTTTTAAGGACAAACCTTCTGCAAAAGAATCAAAATTATGCATTTCTTTAAACATCTAATTCCATTAATTGAATTTCCTTAAATAAAAACTAATTTTCATTCTGCTTCCTCAATCAATTTCAAACAGTGGTTAAATCAAAGCACACACAGAAACATCTGTCACACATCTGTCTGTCTCAACAGTGAAAGTGCACCACATAAATGTAGCAAAGAATTATTTTGATATTGTAAATGATAATGATTCAAAATGTGGTTTATGTGACAAAATAGCTATATATTCTGGCAAAAGCACAAATGTCATGTAATTAAAAAAAAACTGCTCACCAAAAAGTGCATGATGAGAATTGAGGAGTGGAAAAATATAGGCAGATAAAAATACTCAAGTGGAGGTAGGAATTATCCAGGTGACTGGTGATAATAGAATTGGTAACCAAGTAAAATGTAAGTTAACATTTATTACATAAAACTGTCATCATGGTATGGCTGTATGTTAGCTAAGGCTTACTTCTATACCTTTCTTTCTGTCCCAGAGATTGGTATCAGTAAGGTAAAAACTGTTTTGAAAACAGTTTTTTTCTTTTCTTTTTTTTTGTTTTAAAGCAAAACTATTTAAAAAATCAACTGCTGCGTTGATGGGTGTAACATATAGCTTAAAAGCCATGTAGGTATAGTACTGTGTTCATGCAACATATTGATACTTTCTGCCTTGCTAATATTTGATTGCAAATTACATAAAAATTTGAACTGATGAAATGATCAGAACAGATATGTATGTTGTTATGGCTAGCGGGTTTGAGATCTGCTCAACCATGTTAGATCTGTCCATTTGTCTCGTTGAACCGGTGACTGCTCCATTGTTTTCTTATCTTGTTTTCATCTCCTTAGGCAGTTTGTGGGCTCTCTGTCATGTCATGACAACCAAATATTGCAAAAGATTTTAGTCTATTCAAACATACAAACATTGCACAAAATTATGAAAATAAAACATTTGCTCAAGTGAAGATGACAAATGTAGGAAATTCCTTTAAAGTTTTGACTGTGATTTGCTTGTTGGTGTACCAGCATGGTTGTGTGGGATGTGGGTGGTGTTGGGTTCGCTCTATTACCTGGTATTGGATCCAACCTGTCAGTGCCTTGGCACCAGGAGGGGCTCATGGTAGCTCCGGCTGCTTGTTGATGACACTAACTGCAGAACGATATATGCTTTCACATCAGTCTCTACAACACCAGAGAAAATTGCTAGACTTGTCACTTGTCACTTTTGACAAATAAAGCTGCCAGAAGGATTTGGAAAGTTGCCAGAGTTAGTGACAAAGTCATCAAATTGGCAACACTGTGAGCATTGCCCATCTCTATTTTTTGGACCTATTTTGACCAACTTAGTGCTGAATTTATTCCACTCTCTGTCTGAAAGAGGTTGTTGGGGCAGATCATGAGCTTGAGGCCACATGTTGGCTCGGACTGAGGGACAGAATTTTAGTCATTTGGAGTAAACACATTCACAAATATCACACACAAATAAACCACACAAAGTGCTTTGATTAATGATGAGAGGAAAGAGTGAATGGTGACGCTTTGGTTGACTGTACCTTTAAGAAGACCAGGAAGTTAGTTTTCATTTTTATATTTGAACCGGATGTTAAAGCGTTCAATGTGACCTGCTTCAGAGAACACATATGTTTTAAAATTGTCTTCGAAAATTACTAAAAGTGTACAGAATGTTCCTCACCACGTGTAACTGTGAGTATAAAAGAGTGAATGAATGTAGTTTAACTTCTTTTTAAATGTATTTTAAGCGTGTTGAAGTGAGCATTCAGTTAGCTTCCTAGCTAGCATAGCAAGACGTGTTTTCTCTAAATCATCAGTTTAGAGCACAAACTCTTTAAACTGCTCTTTTGTGGCTCATCATCGTCTTTGTATGAGACAAGCTTTGGTCCTGCCCTGTCCTCCTGTTCATTAGTCAGAATAACAAATGTAGCTTCTGCTTTGCTAGTTCGTTTTGCTTCTCTCACTCAGGTGACAGTGATGTGCTCAGTTACATGAAGAAAAACAAGAAAACAAGTGAGAGAAATAGAATCAAAAACTCTCATTTTAACTGAATGTGAATGGAGAAATCAGTTGGGAAAGAAATGTTACTGTTAAAGAATAATACAGTAAAACGACACTGTTACATTTAAAGTTTTTTCTTTTTTAATTCATGTTTTCAACGTAATACAGGAACTCTTAAATCTTATGCGAAATTTAAACACATGTTCTCTGCTCTTTTTCAGTGGCTAAAGCAAAATCCAAGTAAGTGAAGTTTATGAGATGATACAAAGTCAGAGTTAAAGCAGTTGTCAGTATTGTTTGTTAATGTGGACACCTGTCTTCTGTCAGGACCATCCTAGTGCAGATGATGAGCGCTGCAGGGACAGGATACTTCTTCAACACAAAGAGAAACCGCCTCCGAGACAAAATGGTTCTGCGCAAACATGATCCTTTTGGTAAGATGTGACTGACTGATCCGATTTTTTTTTTTTTTCTTTGAGTGTGTGCTTGTTCACATCAGTATCTTAAACGTGACCTTTATCAGACCCTGGTGTGAACTGAGCTGCATGTGCAGACACACAAAGGGATGTCAGACCCAGTATGTCGAGTGTACATCAGTAATGCAGCAGCAGTGGGCGTGTGTAGCATATTTTTGACGTTTGCGCAGTGGAAGCTGACAAATTGATAAGTAAATGAGAAGAGGAAGGAGAGCTAAAAACAAACAAACAAAAAAAAACCTCAATGCAGCTGATGTCACAGTAACATTAACGTTTGAAATGCAACCTGACAATTGACACTAGAGTCGCATTAGAAAACATCTGATATGTATAGTTGGGTATCGTTATGAGTTTGTTGGTTTTGATTCTGCCTATCGATTCCAGTTCTTATTGGTTCATCTGATTGGTTCCACGAAACATGAAAGATAAGGGTAAATAACTAAAAAAGATAGATTTGTTTATTTTTATGCGTAGAACATTGCAGTAGTAATTTGCATATTTAAACTGCTTTACAAATTTCAGGGCAGAGTACAACACGTCCTACGTCATGTGGATGATTGCTGACAGTCTGTTAACAGACTGACGTAACAAAAACATCCTACAGACAGAAATGCTCGCAAAGACATCCTAAAGCCATAATGCCTGTCCATAATCCGTTACTTTATAAGTTAAGTTTAACGTTAATGTAAACCTACTGTACATTTAACATTAACGTAGTCCTACTGTACATTTGACGCTAATGTAGGCTTACAGTACGTTTGATGTTACTGTAGACATACTACAGTACATTTGACGTTAACGTTAAAGTAGTCCTATTGTTTGCTTAATGTTTATGTAGACCTTCTGTACGTTTAACATTAACATAGACCTACTGTACGCTTAACATTAATGTGGATTTACAATACGTGACGTTAATGTAGACCTACTGTATATTAATGTTAATGTAGACCCACTGTACAGTTGATATTACTTTGGACCTACTACAGTCCGTTTGACATTAATGTAGATCTACTGTACATTTAACATTAAAGTAGTCCTACTGTACGTTTGACATTAATGTAGACCTACAGCACGCTTGACGTCACCACCACCGCTCAGAAAAACCATACAGCAGAAATAGAAAAACGTTTTTATCAAGGAATGTCATTTTTTTTATGAGTTTAGTGATTGCGTTGGTGGAAACTGAAGACTAACATAACACCAGGTAGCTCCAGTAGGTTTTGCAAATTGAACTCATCCATCCATCCATCCATTATCTATACCAGCTATTTCCTGTGCAGGGTCACGGGGGTCTGCTGGAGCCTATCCCAG
>JBAMYA010042551.1:0-14277 GCA_037176975.1 Arrhamphus sclerolepis
TGACCACGTGTGTCTTAAGAAGAGAATTAGGATGAGTAAGCATGAGTCAGCATAAGCTGCATATGAACCACAATAATCATAAAGACTAGTGACCTAATTAAATATAATGTGCTGATTTTAGTATAACATAACATAATATAGTGTGTGTAATTTAATAAATTTTCCTCCACACGCCACCAAATAAACACTGTGATGAGCGCCATAAAACTAGCTGTATGCTTTGATTGGCAGCTCAGAGGAGTGCCTTCCTGAGCACTTGGACTTTGGAAGAAGTGTGACTTGTCTAGTGCCTGTATAAACTAAGACTAGATACTGTGAAAAGATTTTTATGAAAAACTGTTTTTTCGGTGGGTTTCAAGTTCCATTACGTTGCTTTTACATTGGGGTCAACGAAGATTGACTCACTTTTGATTCCAGCCCCTAGTGGTCATTCGAGGAACTGCACAGTCCAATATTTCCACAGTGGCTTTAAAAAAAAAACAGGACATTTGTTTCTTGTATATGATTGATAAATAAATATTAAAACAAATTTTTAAATTTACTGTGATTATTCATGAAAAACATTGTATTGTCACAATAAAGGCTGTAAAAAAAATGTTCCTATTATTTGTGACAAGCCTAAATCTCTCACACACATAATTTGTTTATGTTTTTTTAAATAATTAACCCCACATATATATATTTTCAGTACCTAAATCTAGCCACTCTAACAAAGATGTTGAAGACATGTTTCTCCTGTGAGATTGTCAATGGATGAACGAGGTCAACCAACTCTTCTTACTTTCTTAAAAGAGTTTAAAACACGGTTTCAATAACATTATACGCCCCAGGCATGTCGTTTTGGAGTATTGAAATTGGATTTCTGAGCATTGGATTGAGTAATATTTTGTAGCTGATAATTATATATATAGATACTTTTTTTGCCAACGTTCCACTCTCAGCTTGGACATCATACAGACTTCCATTGTCACATCTTTGAACAGCTGACAGACAGCCTAAGCCAAGTGGTCCACCATGGCATCCCTGTGCCTTCTGCTCCAACCTTGACTCTGTGTCCCATAATCCCACCAGGGGTGCAGCAGGTGCCTCCGGATCGACCACATTTCTCAACGCCTCACTTTGGACTCTCATCTCCTCTCATCATCCTTTTTTCTGTCTTTGAGCCATGAGCATGGCTCCACCCCTGGGCACCCTCACAAACAGGCGAAATGCAACACTGAGAGTATCAGCTTCTCTTTAAAATCACTGACACGTCAAGAGGGAAAAGCCCAGCCAGCAGTTAAAAAAGTTCAGGATGCTAAAAATACCCTGTGAACCCCTTTTAGCGCCATGCATATTTCTCTTGTAGGATGTAAAGCAGACAGCAGAGGGCAGCAGAGCTAAATAAGGTGCTATAATATGAAACCTTGGAACCAACAAAGGTGTAATCTAAAAGACCATGTGGATGGTTAAGTGTCTTCAGAGGGGGACAGAGGTGTGGCAGTAACAACACTACCAGCAGGGTGATCATCTGAAGATGTTGCAGACAGAGTCCAGCAGGGGGCAGCAGCTCCTCATATCACAGATCTGCAGCAGCCTTTGAAAGTGAGGCTTTGAAAACAGAAATCCCATCCATTTAAAATAGGTTTGATTGCAGAAAACTAAAGATGAAGCAAGGGATGAAGCAATCTGCAACCTTTGCTGCACATCTTCCCCTGTTTCCTATCAATTCTTTATTCTTTATTCTTTTAGCATTCTTCACTTTAGTGGCTTTTATTGACAATAAAAGCCACTAAAGTGAAGAATGCCTTTAAAAATAATGAGAAGTAAAACAGACAGAGTGGGATGAATAAACAACTGTTAGACATAATACACACGTATACAATTGAAATGAAAAAAATAACCAAACAAACACATTCACTCTCACTTATGTACAAAAAAAACTTATATATGCTGCATATTTAACATCAGGATACAAATTCTGGAAGTGCAGTTTAGAGCGTATTTCCACGTGCAGGTATTCTCAGGTGCCATTAGCGGGTGAAAAAAGTTAGAGGTGTAAACTAATCACATCGATGTTGATTTATGTCCCATTTTCTACCTTCTGATTGAGTGGGTAGACCTCGATTAAATATCTCATAGATCAGAGATTTCAAAGTCTATTTCATCCTGGGCCACATCATCACCATGGTTACCATTAAAGGGCTATTAATTAATTAATTAATTTATTTATTTATTCTCAACTAACTATGTTGTCAGATTTCTTGCTATTTCCTGGACTTGGTAGTAAAATAAAAATCAATCCATCCATCCATCATCTATATCCATTTTATTCCTGTGAAGGGTCACGGGGGTCTGCTGGAGCCTGTCCCAGCTCTCTTCGAGTGAAAGGCATTAATAATTAATTTTTGTCCTAAAATCTCAAAACTGACAAAATTGGTGACTTTCGCAAAATTGAATCTCTTGTACTAAAAATCACAGATTTTTCAAGTATATTTACTTTTTCATTTAAAAAAAGCAAACAAAAATCGTAACTTTTATCAATAAATTGAGACTTTTTTTTTTAAAAAATCACAATTTGTAAAATTACAAATATCTTTTGAGAAGCTTTTTGCTAAAAATAAAATTTTATGGTAAAATTATAAATTTTGAAAGATCAAGGCTTTTTGCCCCAAACAGCCAAGGCTTTTTATCATACAATCACAAATGTCACAAAATTGTGACTGTTTTAATGTTTAAAATACTTTTTTGTTGTTGTTTTTAGAAAATAGCAACTTTTTGGCGACATTTTAACATATAATTCCAACAGTGTAATGTAAAATAAATAAAGGATATTACAATAAAAATGGTCACGTTTGTTCTAAGAGCTTTTGCAATTACTAATTAATGATAATTAATTACTTATTAATGACTTTTTGACATAAACCAGCTGCTCAGTCACACTGGAGTTTCCTCAGAAATGTGCTAGTTAGAAGTTTATTGTTGCTTTTGTGTGCAGATAAAATGAAGTGGCGGGCTGGATTTGGCCAGCGGGCCTTGAGTTTGACACACACCTTCAACAGTAATTTCCATCTGACTTTGTGATTATAGTGAAACCTTAATTCTATTTGCCAAAGCAAATATTAAACTAATTCTGCAGTTAGATGAATGGTCAGATCAATGTCTACAGTGGCCAAGAAAGTAATTGTCTGATGTTGGCTGTGTTTGAAAGTTGTTTGTTTGTTTGTTTTGCTATCTTTTTTTCTTTCTATTAAATTAACTCTGGGAGTTTATTCAGAGAGACAGTCTGCAGGGTGTTTTCATTCTAGTTGCCGAGACCTACATGAGGAGGAGGAGGAGGAGGAGACACTCTCTCCTTCACATGTCTCATCCGTCAAAAACAGCAGTTTTTTGTTTGTTTGTTTTACTAATCTTCGTTACTTTTTATGATATTAATTTATATTTTATACTGTTTTTTTATTTTATTTATTATTTCATTATTTATTCATTTCCTCCACGTTTAATGCCTGTAATATCTTCATGTAAGTAGTACTAATAAATAGTGCCTGAATGAAGCCTGGAGGGTAACTTCTCACTAATGCTCATTTTGGGCCCCTTTCTTTGACCATCACTGGGTCTTTGGGCACCTGGACCTACACTGGTTTGGTCCCCTCTGCAGTCTCTAGAAGTTGGACACGTGCACCAACGATAATTAAAGTAAATCAGAGCGGAATGCTTCTATTTTGAAGGCCATCTTCCGTTGCGTGCTGCGCCATTTCATCCACCTTCACGCGCCTCCATCAGCACAAGAAAGACATTGTGTTGGCAAAAGGGTGGGGGGGAGGAGGATGTGGACAAGAGGAGGGGGGAGGGGGATAGTGGAGAGGGACACTGAGTCGGTCTGGCCCGGTTCATTTACAGCACGACAGCAGAGGCCCGACCCGAAGCGCAGGGAGGTGGGAGAAAAAAGGGGCACGGAGGTCTGCCAGGACTGCGGTGCGCGGACCGACCTTTGGGACTGAGATGCGGCAGGACGCCGGAGCTTGCAGGCGGGACCAGAAAGCCGGACTGGGAGGATGGTGGTGATGCTCCGCCAGCAGAGAGTCCTGCAGAGACCAACACAACGCACCGTGAGCCCCCGCGGGGACGGACACCTCCGCTCCTCTCAACTCAGAACCGGATTTCCACACCAATGAGCGGATAACCGACCACCCAGCCGCCCCCCGTTCACAATCCTGACCTCGCACGCGGGATGCGAGCAAGGAGTCGCCGTGAAGTGAGCCCGCGTCTCTCCGCGTCCACGTTTGCACACTGCTTGCTCTGATCGCGAACCAAGACGGAGAGGAAGATGTTGGCACGATGCTACCGCGCCAAGCCGGCATGGGCCGCCTTGTGCGTCCTGGTGCTCTGCTGGTTCTACGTTTTTCCGGTCTACAGGCTCCCACGCGACAAAGACATCGTAGAAGAGGTGCTGAGGCAGGGCGACGCGTGGCGTAGGAACCAGACCGGCATCGATCTGTACAGGTTCGACTCATGGCTCAGACCTGATGGTCCACAGAGTCCACATGCTTCATGTAGCACTTAAACAGCCTCAGATGGGAGTCACCATGACCTTCTTTGTTTGTGTCCTCATCCTCCAGTTATTTTAGTGTTCCTCATAGGAGAACACTCTTAAAAACGTAAGACATTCTTAGCAGGCTCAGACATGATATATTTCTGTTCTTTAATCAATCAGGTGCACATTAGCCTACAGTTTAGGTTGTGGTTTTTCCTCAGCAGAAAAGCTGATCATGAGAGAGAGAGTGACACCTGCAGAGCTTATGTTTGAGGCCTACATCCCATCCTCTAGAGATCCATAGACCCGTTTGGATTCTGGAGGAAGCTCGGAACACTTTAAGTTTAGATCTGGTGTCAAATATTATTTTATGCACCTTCAAAATGCTCATTGACACAAAAATGTGCTGAGTAATAATTAATGTAGTTAATACCAAATTCTGTCATTTTTTCAGATACATGCAGGGTTGTGCATTCCTGAGTGTTCCTAATTCTTTTTAAATGATTTTTTCATCTTAAGACTGCTGTAAACAACGTGGGCTAGTTTGAGACTCAACGCATGTAAACATGCACATTGAAATCTGTTCAAAACATTATTTTAGATCCATTTCATAAATGTTTGATACGTATGATTAGGATTGATGCTGGTACATAAGTCCCCCCAAAAAATCTTGGAAAAAAGTTTTGTATGACATTTTTATAGTTTCTTTTTGTTCAGCGCACATTTAGCCTATGTGTCCATGGGTCTTTAATATGTGTATGAAATTTGACATGAAGTTTGGCATTCCAAAATCAATTTTACAGAGATACATACATATATATATATATATATATAGGCTATATATGTATGTAAATGCATAAATAGATGTTGCTAATCTTTTACATAAAATGTATTGAAGGGTCAATAAAAGGTTGACAGGACAAAAAGCCACAGTTTGTGGGAGTCCCATTTGTGTCATTATTAACCCTTTGCACATATTTTTGAGATATTTCCAGCATATTTCATCCTTCTGTCCATATTATTGATGATATGGTTGAACATTTGTGAATGCATTTTTCATTTTTAGCCTTTTGTAAGCATGAACTTGAATACTCACGTTATTCACCCTTCAGCACATTTCTGTGCTCATAGGAATCCATTCACATCTCTACTTTTTGATCCTGCTCTTTAAAAACAAAGGATAAAACATGCATCTTCTCATTACTCCTTCATTCAAGGCCCGGAGCTTTAATTTTGTTTAATTTTTCTTTCTCCTCAATGCCTTTGGAAAGAACTTTGAGTTGGATTTGCATATGAAATCTGCTACACAAATAAACTTGCCTTGTCTCCTTAGGGATTTACTTCCCGATTATGTCATTTTTACAGTATATGACACATGGAGAAAATTAGAGTGGATTCCTATGAGCACAAAAATGTGTTAAAGGGTCAATAACGCTGGTAACTCAGTATACTGAAAATTAATTTTTCATTGTGTTTTTTAGACCATAAAATGGAATTGCATCATGACAGAAACTTGGTGATTTAAGGGTTAAAATTTAAAATTTATGTTTTTCATATATGGTTAGGAGTGATGCTGGTTTCAATAATAAAAAATAATTTTTTGGGAAAAAGTTTTCTTTTTTGCTTGTTTTTGTGACAAGCACATTTTTGAAGGTGCATCTAAGGGTCAAAGAGGGAAAATGTCGAATGTTCAATGCCATCTCCATCATCCTCTCTGCGCAGGAAGTTGTTGACCGACTGCTGCGATCCGAAGAGGATGTTCGCTGTGACCAAGGAGAACTCACCAATGGGGAAGGTCCTGTGGTATGACGGCGAGTTTTACCACTGGCACACGGTCAACAACGAGACATACTCGCTCTTTGTGAAGGTATTTCTGTCTCAATTCTCAGAAAACTTCATCTACTTGGTCGTGAAGGGTTTTAATCTTTGCTGTTTTCTCATGAGGGAGATACAGATGTCACTGGGATCCCCATCCCCAGACGTGACTTGACAGTTGCGTATACATACACTTGGCAGGTAAATGAGCAGATCATGTGAAACGATTACTCCCGTTTAGTGAAATACGACACTGGGACGGGGTGGGGGTGGGGGCAGTGAAGCAGACAGTCATTCAATGAGGGGTGAGAGGATTAGTGGTACAGTGCTTTCAGGATGAGAGGAGTGGAGTCAGAAGATTGCACCTGAAAGATGCTGCTCACATCAATGACAGCGTCATGTGACGTATCTGCAGTTGGAATGCTGATGCAGACAGAGTAGGAGGGTTTATGCATCATTTACCAGGCTGTAGGGGGTGGGGGGTTTAAAACCCTTCAAGGTCCGTGGCATTGCATTAATCTGCTGCAGGTAAAGTTCACATTCAAGTCGATCTGGGTGGCTAACATAAATTGTGCATGCTTAGGCCAGCTGGGCTAGCACATGGTTTATTAAGGTCATTAATTAAAAAAAACCTTGTGAAATTAAAATTAAGAAGAAAAACTTGAAAGGATTTGAAAGGAAGAGAAGAGTAAATTGCAACTTCATGAAGATGTAAACTAGAAAAAAAAGGAAAATTTAGCTTTTATAAGGTGTATTTATATGTGAGGTGTGTGTATATGTCGTAGTGGTAGTTCTTAAATGTGATTTCATAAATCTGCAAATTTATATAGAAAGAATTCAGAATTTATGAAAGAAAGCTCAGAAATCCTGCATGTCAACCCTCAAATTGTTAAAACAAACAAACAACACAAAATTTCTGATATTATAAACTTAATAATTTTCAAGAAAAAAGTAGAAATTGCAACTTCATAAAAATGTAAAGTTGAAAGAAAACTACTTTTCAAGTTTGCAAATTTGCAAAATAAAACTCAGAAATCCTGAATGTAACTTCTCCAATTGTTAAAACAAACAAACATCATTAAATTTCTGTTGTTATAAAATGAATAAATTTTAAAAATAGATGCAGAAATTGCAACTATATGAAATGTAATTTTTCAAGAAATAAATTGTACAAACTTGAAAATTTTCAAGTAAAAGAAGATATTGCAGCTCTTTAAATGCATAATTTCTTAAGAAAAAAAATTGCAAATGAAAATACATAAACTTGTGAGAAAAATGTGAAAATTCTGCTTTTGTAAAAGCAGAAAAACTAGCTACTAGTTTCTGACTTTACTAGTTTGCACATTTGCAAAAGAAATAAGAAATCCCAACTGTAAGCTCTCAAATAAAAACAAAACAAAATTTCTTACTTTCTTAATTTCTCAGAAATTTCTGAGAAAAACACAAAATTTCTGACTTTACAAACTTGAACATGCAGACAAAGAGGAAGAAACTGCACCTCTATACGCATACATTTGTAAGAAAAGGTACATTTTGTTTGGTGTTGCACGTCTGTGTTTGATGACACGTCTGGTTGAGGCTGTTTTAAAAATGATCCAAAAAAAAAAAAATAGGGAATTGGAGCTGTTGTCATGGTTTTTGTATCCTGGGAAACTGACTGAGCAGTCCAGCTTCTGAGGCTGCATATGTGCAACCTGATCTCCTCGTCGGTCTCTGTGATGAATATGTGACCCTAATTTGCAGGCGACGGCTGATCATGTTCATTCATGGAGAATGGGGGAGGTGTGGGGGAATAATTAAAGAAACGGAGCTGAGGGGAGCTGAGAAAGCAGCTGAGTGGCGCGGACCAGCTTTGAAACCACACTCTTATGTCGCTGTGTTTGTGGAGGAAAATTGACTAATTTTACAGATCAAATCTGCAAGAAAGAAGATGAACTAATTTGGGAAAATTCACACTAACAATGGCAAGTCTTTGTGGATTTGTTCTGGAGATGTACTGTAACAAGTTTAATAAGGAAAAATGTTCAACGTTTTATGATAGATGAAAATGAATGAAACATTTTTCTGACTTTTGAAGACATGAAACCTTTAATTCCTAATTTAGATTTTGAGCATGTTAATATTTCTATCAATAATCTCATTTCCATTTTGCATCTGCGTGGGTCGATGAGTGACATTAACGGACAATATTTGACAAAACCTACATGAGGGGAAAAGAAAATAAAGCTTCACACTGCTCAAATGGAACAGGATTAATTGAACAACTCTTTTTTCCTGACCTTGAAAAGCAGTATCCTTGCATGACTTTTAAAACTTAAAACAGTTGTGGGCGCAATGGATTTATTCAGTCAATGCAGTAATATGCAGATAAGATCATGTCTAGTATGTATTGGTGAAGAAAGTGGACCCTTGGACCCCTCTAGGCGAACTCAGAACCGATCTGTTAGCACCAGCTGTTGTTAACAGTACAGAAAGCATAAGATAACATAATATCAGTTTTATTGTCAATTTCTTCAGATGTACAGGACATACAAATGAATCAATATTGTGTTTCCCACTATCCCATCCAGACAAGTATCAATAAAAGACAGGACAGGACAAACAGTAATCAATAGTCTTTAATCTTTACTATTGAAAATAAGAGTGAGTATGCACACTGGGTTAATCAATAAATCGATTAATCGATGTTTGAGCCCATGTCTGTTATTTCAGTAGTTTTTTTTAGTTTTTTTTTTAAATGCCTTTTTTTTTAAATAAATGGCCATAAATAGTAGCCTGACAGATCAGAGCCACATCTGGACAGATGTAGGGTCTGAATGAGCCCAAAAAATCTTTGTCGTTTTGCAGCACTGACTGGGCTACATTGGCTGACTCACCTATTTGCTGGTTCCACGGTATTGCCGCTATGCCGCTGTTCGCTCTCACGCTATTTGTACTTAGCGTTATCAGCTAGAGAACACATATAAACCGTGTTAGCGTCCGGATTCAGAAGGATGATTCAGATCATTAACTTGACTTAAATGAATTGCCTGTTCTACTGGCGCTTCAATGAGGGTGAGTGGGCAGAGAGACAGGAAGAGATGGTCTGTTGAGGTGGCGGGGTGCCACCATCCAAATGTGTCACAGGGGACTCAGAAATCGATGTTTGTGCTCGACAAAAGGACGGTGGTGCAACGCCACCGTCATCATATGGTGGGGAGAACCCTGTTCTCAAACTTCCCCTGAATGCAGTTGGTTAATGCTGCAACCAATCAGAATGAATAAGGTGACATATTCAGAGCAACAAAGCAAAGGAATTCATCGATTGTTTATGTTTTTCCCAGCAGAATTTTAGAAGAATTGACATGTCAAAACCAATATCTTCGACACATGTAATGCAACTCGCAACAGCTAATGTTAGACTGATGTACATAATCACGTTCAGACTAGTTCCTGAAAAGCTTCCTTTGTCATTAGAGCAAGTTTATCAGATGTCTATATTTGGAAATGAGACGGACCTCATCCAGCACAATCACACTGTACGATTTTTTTTACAGTCTTTTAAGATTAATTTAAGTCACATTGTACGAAGTGAAATCAGTAGATTATTCATTTATAGCATGTTACCCAGTGTGATTAAACATGTTGAATTGTGGCTACGATAGAAATAAATCTGAATGTATTTCAGGCTCTAAACGCAGCTTCATCACATCATTAGCAGGTTACTGCTAGCATGCTAATGCAGTGATGGCTCTATAGTTATCCTTGTGGTGATTTTCGTGTGCTTTGAAAAAAATAAAATACAATCAACTTAAATTGCACATTTTTGCACATTGCACATTTTTCTTCATGGTTCTCCTTTATATCTGGCGTTGTTGTTGCAATGTTACAGTTCTGTGTAGATGCAGTGATGTTTATGTTATTTCAGTGCATTCCTACTGGCTGGTTAGCTGGCAGAGAAGCGTAGAAGCAACAACAGGCCGACACACTCTGAGACAATTCCTCCAAATTTCTGACACTGCAGATCTCTGTCGCAGCCATCTTTGGTCATTCATCTTTGCTCCTGTCTATTGTGAGATCTACCACCTCCGTTTTTGAGCTATGATGAAACGTTTTTCCCACAATGGACCTTTTGTCAACTGAGACGGCCAAAATCGTACAGTCTGAACCCAGCATAAGAGATTGTTTCAGAAGTCTTTAACTGTTGATGACGAAGCCATTTTAAACAACTGTGGTTCCTCCGCTGCAACCATCTCAGTGTCTCAGCTCTGTCGTCATGGCGTTAAGCCTTCTTGGAGACGGTCTGCAAGGGTAGACTGATCTTATTGGCTCCGTAAGATTTTTGCTGAGCAAATTCAAATTTGGCAGCAGTACGTCTGTATTAACTTCTGTGTGTTTCCTTTCACTTATTTTAAAAGACATGTACTCTTTCATTACAAAAACCCTACCAGTGACCTATGAGGACAAAAAATAAAACAAATGTACTTCTTTGGATAACAGTGTGCTGCATAGTGCAGCTCTCTCGGTCCATGTTGCATAAATGTCTCTCTTTATGTGCCAAAAAAAAAAAATCAGTTTTGAGTCTGTGTTTTGGGAGAAGTGATGTAAGAGCGAGTGACAAGTGCCAGCTGCACGGGTCTCCGTGTTTGTGATGTTGATGTTGCACTGACATCCAATCCGTTTGTTCTGGAAGGCAGAGACGTCCTTGATCTGCAGTAATGCCATCAAACACTTGTCTGCACTATCAAGTAGCAAAGTCAGCACATTGCTTTTATTCGCGACCTTTTGCTTGTTGCATTTGTCTGGATTAAAACCAAAATCATAAAAATAAGTGCTTTATATTGTCTCAGTCAGCCTGAAATATGGAGGAAAAGGATTTTTTTCCCTTTTTTTTTTGGGAGGGGGGGTTAGTTTCATTAAAGATCTCTGTTGAGGCGTTACTTAAAATTGTAGCTAATCATGAATTACATTCCATAGATGTCATTCTTCTTTGTTTCTGACTCCAGAGCATCACCCTGCCCAAGGTTATGGCACCAGTCTGCTACATTATACCTCTTGTGCACATCCCTGATGCTTGCAGGGCCTATTTTTAGTAGCGCCACTGCACTTCCCCTACCAGCCTGTATTTTTGCTGGTTCTGTGTGTTTCTCAGAGGAAAGGTAACTGATAGTTAGCGGGAAAGACACTTAAGTACCCCTGCCTGGTGAGCTACCATTGCTGTGATTGCAGGTCTGAATCCCAGACAACCAGCAACATGACATCGAGCTGGCAGCAGCTCCAGGACCTGGGCATCTGCCAGGGAATGTGCCAATTAGGGCTTTGGCAGTTAATTGCTGGTTAGTGACATGCCTCAAACAGAGCATATATGCATACAGCTCATGGACTGAACTGAGAGCGCTGATTATTGCTTTCAGGTTCACCGATGTTGTTCTGCTGTTTGTCGACTTCTCAGGGCTAAACAGTTACTGGTTTCAGCTGCTAAATGTTACATTTGCAGATTTTCTTAGTTTCAGAAACACATATGTATGGTATTTGGCCACTGGTTGGATAGTTTTCACCAAACTTGCTGTTTTTTTCTCCATCTTCCTGGATGAGCTGCTTCAAATCTATCATCCTCTGACTTGACCATCATTGGCTAAAAAGCCTCCTTGAGTCAAAGACATATGTGTGCATCATCTCTCTTTAAGGGGAATAATGAGCGCTTTTGTTTCCGATACCTTGCTTCATCCATGCCTCAGACCTACGGAGGCAAAGAGAGAGGGGGGGTACATTTTTGGTCTTGATCTCATGCAGAATGGAAGCTTCTTAACACTGAAGGGGTCAGTGTGCTGAGGCTGCTTCTTAGATTAGGGAAATTCTGCTGCTATATGTGTACTTCATACTGAAAGAATTCACAGCTCTTCATCTTCTTCCGCTTATCCGGGGTCAGTTCACAGGGCAGCAGCCTAAGCAGGGAAGCCCAGACCTCCCTATCCCCGGCCACTTATTCCAGCTCCACTGAGGTTATTCCAAGGTGTTCCCAGGCCAACCGAGAGACATAGTCCCTTCAGCGTGTCCTTGGTCTTTCCTGGGGTCTCCTCCCAGTGGGACGTGCCCGGAACACCTCACCAGGGAGGCATCCAGCGGGCATCCTAACCAGATGCCCGAGCCACCTCATCTGGTTCCTCTCGATGCGGAGAAGCAGTGGATCTACTCTGAGCCCCTCCCGGATGACCGAGCTTCTCACCCTATCTCTAAAGGAGAGCCCAACCACCCTGCGGAGAAAACTCATTTCGGCTGCTTGTACTCGTGATCTTGTACTTTCGGTCACCACCCACAGCTGGTGAAAATTTGTTAAAATAAAAAAATCTAAGAAATCACATGTACATAAGTATTCACAGCCTTTGTTCAGTACTTTGCTGGTGCACCTTTGACAGAAATTACAGCCTCCAGTCTTCTTGAATGTAATGCCAATGGCTTGCCACACCTATCTTTGGGCAGTTTCATCCATTCCTCTTTGCAGAACCTCTCAAGCTCCATCAGGTTGGATGGGAAGCATTACTGCACAGTCATTTTCGGATCTCACCAGAAATGTTCAATCAGATTCCAGTCTGGGCTCTAGATGGTCTACTCAAGGACATTCTCAGAGTTGTGGTGCAGCCACTCCTCTGATATCTTGGCTTTAATGCTTGGGGTTATTGTCCTGCTCAAAGATGAACCACAGCCCCAGTCTGAGGTAAAGAGCACTCTGGAGCAGGTTTTCATCCAGGATGTTTCTGTGCGTTAATGCATTCAATTTTACCTCTATTCTGACTAGCCTCCCATTTTGCTGCTGAAAAACATGCCCGCAGCATGATGCCACCACCACCATGCTTCACTGTAAGGATGGTATTGGTCCAAACTGTTTCCTCCAGCTACTGTTTTGTCCTGGTTCCCGTCATTCAGGATTTTTATTTTCAGTTTCGCTTTTAGTTTATCATCTTTGTAACCTGCTGCCTCATGAGCTTCCTGAAAAACCTTGACAGATTAAGGAGAAGAGGCCAACTTGGGATTCTTACTATTCTTTTTAAAAATGTTATTTCAAGTTGCATTTTAACTCGCTGATGGTGTTACAGTCTATGAAGTGTCTGAACCGGTGCCATCGATGTTAGTCATTAACATTTGCATGTGGTCAAGACCAGAATTATTTTTAAAAACTGGAAGTTCCCTTGTGCATTGAACACAGCGCTACCGTCGCACCTGCTTACTGCAGGCCTCTTTAGTTTGTCATGGTCTGCTTCACCTGCTTCTGCATTCACCCTATGTTACGAAAACAGCTGTCTCTCATCACCACCACAACCTCTCTGTCAGTAAATAGATCACTGTGGACAAAAGGAGCATCAAGGCTGGCCATCCCTTCCCCTGGAAAGACAAAAAACTAAACCCCACTATTATATGATTTAAAAAACAGAAAAGAAAAATTGAATCTTTATGCCAAGTTCCACAACATAAAAGAATATTGGAACCATTTTAACATACCATTCAATTTAAGTTAGTATACAGTAAACACAAGAAACGTGGGTTATATAGAAAGGACTAGAACTCAGTAAAAGACCTTGACATCATAAACTCTCTACACTAAGTTGTTACGCCCAGTGTGCAGGTGGGGCAGCGTGTCCACTTGAGTCTAAACTACTCTACTACTGTTATGCTCTGTGCAGAAATGTGTGCCCTCAATTACAAACCAGCACTCAGTAAAAGCCATCACCACCATCAGATATTTATTTTATTTATTTATAGTTAATTTGTAGAGTATTTTTATACCTATACCTACTTTCTTTATGTTTCTTATTGTTCTAATTGGTATACTTTTGGCGTGTGATGGCTTTTATGTGCTTTTATTATTATTATTATTATTATTTTCTTTTTTGCAATATACAGTGGGGAAAACAAGTATTTGATCCCTTGCTGATTTTGTTGGTTTGGCCACTAATAAAGACTCGATCAGTCTG
>JBAMYA010042552.1:0-14276 GCA_037176975.1 Arrhamphus sclerolepis
CTGCTGGAGTCTATCCCAGCTCACTTCGGGCGAAAGGCAGGGGTACACCCTGGACAGGTCGCCAGTCCATCGCAGGGAGTGCAAATTCATGATGACTCGTATTCTGTGCATTCTGGGAAAGTCCAGAACGGCCGTCCAGTCTACGGCGTCGGCCCTGTTCAGTATTTACCAAAATTTTCAGTCTATCAACTAACAGGAGGTGGCGCTAAGACAATAATTTATGGGACAATCGTTATTCCATAGGGCGAAAAGTCAACAAAGCAGACCAACATTAGTGTCTGTCAACAGAAAGACGACAAGCAGAAAACGTAAGGAGAAGGGTGGATGGGAAAAGTTAAGACAACAGAAAGCCGAGTCACTTGAAGAAGACGCTTCAACATGTAGAAGCTCACAGAGTCTTTTGGCAGCAGTGAAACTGCAGCAGCAGTAACGCTGATGTCCACTTAGACAACGATGTCTGTCACAGCACTATAATGTTATCACAGAGCAAGACTGGAACCAGGTGGACGTCCAGCCTGACCAACCACATGCTGATGATGGTCATGATGAGAGGCAGGCAGCTGAGGGAATTTCACCGGAGGAGGTGCCAGTAAGTGACAACGACATAAAACCATTAGCATAAAACAGATTATGGTTCTGGATTTGTGGTGTGATGATCAGAAATATCTGGTTTACTGCTGTCAAAGCAAACATGTAACTACCGACATGCCAATTATAAATAGGCAAGCAGAAATGACGTGATTTCATAATCACCTCTGCATAATTCATGCAGATTAGGCTCTTTATGTTCAAGAGAACCAGAGGTTTGAGGGGGAGAAGTGCTTTCCATTCTGGCGCTGTTTAAGTTTGTCTTCTCTTTCGTGGTGGTGCGATGTCTGTGGAAGAGGCTACAAATGATGTTTGAAGGATGTTTGGTTGAATGGCATCCTAACTCATCACAGCTGTGTGGGTTTTATCATGACAGACAATGTCCCACTATAGCGCTATAGAAAGTCCAGGGCTGTTTTTTGGTCCCAGTCCGTCCCTGCATGATGTTGTGTAAATTTAGCTAAAAAGTTGATTTCCATTTTTTGTCACGCAGAAGTTTTAGTATGTACCCACAAATTTATTTGCGTCACTTTAACTCAAGCACTGACTATTGCATAAAATTAAATAAATACATATTTTATGGTTGAGTCACCCCACTGTTCCGTTCCATTACCAAGTATTAGTCAACAGATGAGTTATGAAATATTAAATCTTTTTTCAGAATTTCTTTTTTTTTCAAAATCCTACTATACATCTTGCTTTTTGGAAAAAAAAAAGTTGCTCCAGATGCAAATTTCTGAATAATTTAGTCACAAAATGAACGGTTGTTTCACAAATCTGTCTGTCCAGCTTGTGGACAGGGTCAGACTTCTCTTCCTCTTTGTTGCTGGGAAGGGACGTTGGTCTATTTTGAAGTCAGACTTGAGTCGGAGTAAAGTACTGAGGAGTCAGCTGCTCTCACAAGAACAAGTGCAGCGCCTGCAGCACTTCTGCCACTGCCACACTCAGTCTGTAACACAATCTCATCCTGTTGCTTTCCCTCCTCTCTGCCTCCCGCCTCCTCCCCCCAGTAAACCACAATTAACCACAATGATCAGTGAAGCACCTCCCCCTTCCCCCCACCCATTCTGAATGGTTAATCCCTCTCCATGTTTGTCTGTAGATATCTACCGTACGAAACAATGCCGCCTCATCCCGAACCTCTGTTCTGTCCATTCAATCACTGACAATGTCTTTGTGTATCTTGCATCCCGCGCGATAAAATCAGCATGCTAACAAAGCCACCGGGTCTCTGGACAAAAAGAAAATGAATGACATTGAATATGTAGCTCTGGAGTTACTGTTTTCAATGCTAAATGGTGACTTTGTGTGGCCACTGTTGGGCTGAATGGACTCCAAACACGTCATGCATGATGTGTCATCAGAGTATAATTTGTTTTTAATTAATGTTTTACACATGTTGATCATTTCAGATATATGGGGGACAAAAAGTATTTTCCCCTTTTGGCCCGTGGCCTCCTTTGCTCAAAAAAATGACAGATCTATAATAAATACGTTTTTCTCTGCATCTACAAATTCTCCACGGATGATCTTGGTATCAAAATAAAGGGGAGACTTTGTTGTTACTTTAGAAGTGAAAATTCACATATCTATGCTACTGCGGTCCGTTTCACAAAGGAGGTTCAACAAACTCCGAGTCATAAACCTAACCTAACTGAGATCAGGAACTCTAGGTTTCTGGTTTCAGATCAGCTCTCCTGAAATGGTTAAATTAAGTCTGAGTTTGTTGACTCTTAGTTATCGTGACAATAAAAATCCATCATCAATGGAGCTCAGACACTGTGATTCACCATGGCAACGCCAGTAAACAGATGAGATCTTCCGACTGTTCTTTGTTGATTTAAAGGTTTTTTTCCCAAGGTTTTTTCAGTCATGTGACTTCCTGCAGCAGCTGACTGCAGCGATGAAGGAAAGATGATGAGGAGAAATTACAGAGTTGATTTAAACATTCAGTAGCAGGTACCGCTAACATGAAAAAACAACTTTGAACCAGTTGAAGATGACGTATAAAACACATTTCAGACATAAATCAACGTAACAGACTTGGCTGGATTCACTTTTTTTTTAAATCGGACGGAAAAAAAAAACGTTCAAGGAGCCTAGAAGCATCAATACATCCAGTAACTGTTAAATCCTAAAGGTCATTTCTTTCCTCACAAGTGGGAGCAGGAAACTAATTTCAAACAATTAATGATAATTTCTAAATCATGTTGATAATCTGATGGCTTTGTAGTGAATGGAAAAGAAGAAAATAATGGATGTGTGGGCTATGCAGGTCTTTAAAAACCAGTGGCGACACTTTTCTCTCAATTCTGCTTCATTCATTTTCTAATAATTTTACAGAGAATGTTCAGAATCCCATATGTTATTGAGAAAATCTATTCAGATCATCAACATACTTTACTGACACAAAATGTGACATGTTAACGTTCAGACGTCTCCAAAATGATGGTTATATGATCGATTTTCTGATTAAACTGAACCGTTTCAGCTTCATGAAGAAGAGACAGAAAGAAACTCTGGCATGCTGAAGTCGAACTGCTCCTTACCAGGTTTAGTTCCCAGAGTCAGTTACCATGGTAACAGACTCCGAGCATCAGTTACCTCACTTTGTGGAACCGAACCCTCTGGCTCAGAGTTACGTGACCCCGCTTTGTGAAAAGGAAAACTCAGTTTCCCTGAGTTCCAGTTGAAGATACTGGGAGTTTCCACCTGAACAGGCGCCTGCTGGCTCCAGGGGCCGCCGGGTCAGCTGCTGCTGTTTGTGTGAGCAATCCTGAAGAAAAACAAGAAACCTACGTTGCTCTGACTCAGATCAGAGTAGTTAGGAGTTGATAGAGTGATCATTTAAAGCAGGGGTGTCCAAATCCAGTCCTCCAGGACCACGGTCCTGCATGTCCTACATGTTTCCCTGCTTCAGAACACCTGATTCACATGAATGGATCATCAACAGACTTGTGCTGATGTTGATGACAAGCTGATGGTTATTTATTCATGTGAATCAGGTGTGTTGTGGCCACAAACATTTAAGACCTGCAAGACAGTGGTCCTTGAGGACTGGATTTGACCAGCCCTGTTTTTAAGGACGCTCACAGTTACTGATGGAAACTTTAACTTAACTTGGTAGCTGTTGCTCTGCACGAGGCAGACTCAACCATTTTGCACAAAACAAAAATTTCCATTCCTTTTTAGAAAACCTTTGTCACTCTTATGACTTATAAACTAAAATAAATGATATTTCACTTCACTATTCATTTTAGGTCCATCAAGGGTGCCTTATCTCTGTTGGTCCTACGTGGTCACGTTTCCCCACTACGACGTCCATCATCATAGGTTCTCTGCTGATGAACTAGTCACTGGGAGTTTACTTCAGTTTAGTTTACTGAAAAAGATCCCCATTAGCTACAGCCATGCTGCAGCTATTCTTCCTGGGGTCCTGAAAGTATGTACATAAAGATAAATGTAATAATAAATAAAGCAAAAATAAAATAAAATGTCTGGAGTCTGTTTTATCTTTTAAACCTAAGTTTGAAGTCTACATTAATTCACTGAGTTTGCTGTTTGATATTTCTCTGTTGATAATGTTCCTGGGGAAATAAACCCTAGAGTTTTAATAATTTTCTTTAAAACTGCTGTCATTCGTTGAGACACAGTTTGAAAATAGAAATCTGCATTGTAGAGACCCAGGACCTCATTGCACATTAGACTCATATTCTTCCTTTAAGTTTGAGCTGACACATATATATATATATATACCAGATGAACTTGGCTTGTCATCCTGCAGTGTCATCATAAAATAGATCTTGAAAAAATTATTTTTAACTTAGTTCTAGTGCAAGATTATTACTGTAATGTTGATTCCAAGAAGCTCGTGTTTGTACTGGCAGGTCTCTCCACAATAGAGTCTCTGTGATGATCAGAGTGGAACCACTTGACCACTCAGAAGAGGAAGAGCCAGTTATTGACAGTAAAAGATCCCATATGTCGCAATATTAAACTCAGTAGATTTGTTTCCCTTTGACTCTGACTGATTGGCTACATGTGCAGTCTACAGTAAATCCTATATTTTTCGATGTGCTTCGTGCTTTGTGTGTTTGACCACTGGTCACTGATGACTCGTGGACGTGCACCTGCACGTGGTTGTTGTTGCTGTTGTCTCCGCTCCTCCCTGGAAGCAGATCTGTGAGGGAAAGATAGCTCTCTTATTTGATTTGTTGATGCACTGTCAGTACCATGCTATAAATAGAGCAACTGATTCCAGACTGAATTAACAAAACGCTTCTGTTCTATAATGATGATGATGGTGGGAAGACTTTCTAATTAGCCGTTCCATGTGTTTATGTTTGTTGTTATCGGAAAGACGAGGCCACAGACCTGCATCACGCAGGCGTACTGACCTGCACTGCCCTTTTGTGATCTGCCACAAAACTCTGAATGATTGTTTCAGGGCTGCATCCCACTGCCTCTCGCATTACTCACATTCTTTGGCTTTTTTGCCAACCTGACATTCTCTTGGGTGTTATATCGGCATATAATAGGAGGATCAGAGCTGGAATTTGTTGAATAAACTGCCGTGCTTTGACTCAGAAACCTTTGTAGGTCCACAAAGGTTTCTGCTTTCTTAACTCAGGTAAAACAATGGAAGAATATTTCTGCCAAAATAACTTAAACATGTAGAAAAATATAATAGTAGTTATTGAATTCTTTGCTTTTTATCAATTAAAAAACATTAATTTGTGTACTATTAGAAGACTCCCAGGCTCCATGCAGCTTGCTCACATTGGAATTTCAAGATTTCATGGGTATTTGAAGGTAATTTTGTTGCTGTCTTTTGTTTTTCTGACGATCATAGAGTTTGATTAGTTGAGTATATTTGGGACAGAGATTTCGCTTGTACGCCGGCCCAGGAAGATGGAAGCATTGTGTTGAAAATGGGCTAACAAACAGCTACCTTGACAGTCAAAGGGATCACTTTGTTTCAAACAGATTTAAATAAAAAACTTTTAGCTGACCTGTGTTTGTGAATTTTCTTTATTTTTTATTTTTATTTTTTCAATTACAGCAAAAAGTGCAAAAACACAAAAGCCATCATGCCAAAGTGGTATTCTCTGAACCAGCCCCGAGCCAAATACAGTTGTTGTTGCTGGAAAGGCATCTGACCTAAAACCTGTGCCAAATCAAACATGGATTTGTGAACTCCATACCGGGATGTCGGCTGAGGCCCGGGTTAACAACGACTGTCGCTGCTGCTGTCAACCCACAGGGTACTGATGGAAACAGGGTTGAAGTAGAGGAGAACGACGAAAAAGCAAGAGAGTAAGGCTGAGAGCAGGGACTGTCAATGCTGGGACCATGACAGGAAAAGCTAGAGAGCTGGTTGATGTGATGGAGGAGGAAGGTGGATATTCTGTGTGTTCAGGAGACCAGGTGGAAAGGTAGCACGGCTAGAAGCTGAGGAGCAGGGTTCCAGCTGTTCGACCATGGTGTGGATAGAAAGAGAAATGGAGTAGGAGTTATCTTGAAGGAGGAGCTTGTTAGGAATGTTCTTGAGGTGAAAAGAGTTCAGATGGAGTGATGAGGCTGAAGCTAGAAGGTGTGATGTTCAGTGTTGTTAGCGCTGATGCCCCACAGGTGGGATGTGAGTTAGGAGAGAAGGAGATAGATGAAGTGATGGAGAGTATCCCCGGAGATGAAAGAGAGTGATGGGTGGGTTTGGTACCCAGGATAAGAACGCAGAAGGACAGATGATGAATGCTTTCTTCCAGAAGAGGCAGGAACATAGAATGACTTATAAGAGTGGAGGTAGGAGCACACAGGGGACTACATTTGTTGAACGACGTAACCTGAAGATCAATGAAAGAGGTTGCAGGTGAGAGTATAGCCAGACAGTATAAGGTGGTGGTGTGTAGGATGACTGGTGGTGAGGAAGATGAAGAGGACAAAGACAGAGCAGAGGACGACGTGGTGGAGGCTGAAAAAGGAAGAGAGGAGTTGAGACAGGCTCTTAAATCATTCGCTGTGGGGATCCCTGAAGGGAACAGCTGAGAGGAAAAGAAGACATAGACATGACTGACCTGCTGTAGTCCAGCCTGAACTTAAACCTTCTGGTCTGCATGGACTGAAAGTGGTCCTGTCTTGTATGTAATCAAACACATCCCAGGAGACTTCTGCAGAGGCGACTGTAATTAGGTTTTGTCTCTTTGCCTTGGACAGATGACTTCCTATGGCATTTTAAAACTGTGTTCTGATGCCTGAAGCCCTGCTCCGTGGTCACCCTGGAGAAACAGAATTATCAGAACTTCAACCAGTGCTTTGAAGTCAAATTTCTCCCAGGGAAATGACCTCAGTTTGGCAAGACAAGATTTAACTAAGCAACAAGATAAGAGCCTCTCATTGGAAAAGTACTGTGATGATTAATATGCTTGAACAGATTAAGTCACTTTAGGACACTTTCCTTGAGGAACCACATAGGATGACTCATTTACTCGAAGTGTCTACAGCTGAAACAAAAGACAGAAATGGGAAATACGTCCAACATATATTTGAAAGATTTTGGTTAGGGACACTTAAAATATAAATAAATTGAATTGAATTAAATTGAATTAAAACAACAGTAATTACCTTTGGCATTGATAGAATGAGTAAATATTACTTTTGTAAAGAGGAATATAACTAGGATTTTTGCTTTTTCGGTAATGAACTCAACACTGAGAGCTGAATTCCTGAATATCCTGAATGAGCAGTTTTATTTCTACAAATACATTATTTTCTTCCCTGTTGGCACCAGCATATTAAAGGATGACCATACACGATTCATCTGGCTCAGGTCATGAAAGCGGTTCAGGGAACATGATGCATGATGTTCACACATGGATTAATCAACACACCGCGCAGGCCGTACACCCAGTGAGGAACTGTGGAATGCAGCAGTCCCACTCTCCTGTCACCAGTGCAAGACCTTGGTGAAAAATTATGCAATTCTGGATGGAAACAAATGTTGTGAAACTGCATAAATATTTTTTTTCCACCAGCCGGTCTAATTTCCCTATTCTATGAACAATCACTCAACTGAGAGGAAATCTTGCAGCACATGTTCCATCTGCACCAACTGGGTAGCAGGATTCCAGTAATGACGCCTACATGAGTACTAACAGTAACTAGCTAATGACGCTTCCTCAGCCAGGTGGTCTACAGGTGGTTGTCAACAGTGTTGCTGTAGAGTACTTATTTAAAAGTAATGTCTTCCTGATCTTTCTGTCAATGAAAGTGCTGGTAATACTCATTGAATGTGACCCCTGAAATATTGCAGTACTTTTTAACTTAATCTTTCATTCGTGTTCCATGTCATCAGATGAAGAATGTACTGTCTTTTCTTTCTGCCGGAGAGCCTAACAGCTCCTGAACTAAACACCATAGGCCTTTCAGTCAAACAGTTAAACTGGCTGAGCTTTACCTGTCCATCCTCATTGCGGTAGGAAAGGTCAACATTATACTTCATGTGCCAAATTAAAAGTAGGTCTAGTTCCATTACAGTTAGCAGACACAACTTCCTGATCATAATTATGTGTACGTACTCAAATTTTGCCTTATACAGAAACACAGCATGTGATGGGAGAAAGGACCACTGGGTCTCTTTAAATATGCTTGTGCCATCAGGAAGAACAAACAAAGAAAAAAACCCTGTAGATGGAAAAACCTATTCTTTCACTATATTCATGTAGTGAGCTGATTTCAGTTTTTCATTTATTTTACATATGTTGCTGAACTGAAGCGGCCCCAGATCACTATTCTGGCCCCACAGGTTTGGTAGGCACTAAGCATGATGGGTATTATCCCGATGTGGTCGTCACTCATGAACTGAGTAAATCTGGACCCATCAGACCACATGACCCCAGCCCCCATCCTGATTTCTGCCTCTCTTTTCTTCATTAATTTTACTGACAAGTTGTTTTCTTAATGTTAAGAAGCTCTCAGTGGAAAAGTACAGAAACAGATGACAAGTCCCCTTTCTGAAGGAACCACGTAAGATAACTCAGTCGCTCTATTACAGATGAGTCAAATTATTGGTCTAAATCCAGCGAACAGAACAGAAATATGTCTGGACAAATATTTTAATGAGTTTGGTTGGAGATCACTCAAAACTTTGGAGACATCTAATAAAAGATCATCACCAGTATGAGCAACCAGATGATCTTTTCCGTCCCCCCAGAGATGAATCTTTATATTTCTGCCTTTTTTTTATTATCTTCATTGATAAGTTGTTTTTTCAATACACATTTGCATTATACATGTGGATGCTCTTACTTTCACTATTAAACACTGCCATGAATTGTGCTGTTGATTTTCTTTTGATCAGTTGGTGTTAAACCAACCAGCTGAACTATATTAGTCACTGCAGGACTTTTATAATCTATAAAATCTGTCAAAACACGTGTCACACACCAGCACAGGCCTGCAGCTGTGCAGGAGAGCGAACTCACGTCTCAGACAGAAGATACTGTCTGGAAGCAGGAACTGACTACATAATAAAATCATTAATGAATAACAAGGACGTACATGAAATCATCTTTTTTTCCCCAGTCGCAATAATAGATCAAAAACTTTTCATATTATCGACCCTCAGCAGTGAACTCTTCTTTCCGCGTATCATGCAGTCCATAGAACCCTCACTGGAATGACATTTTTGTTAAGCTAACTTATTATAAGAGGTATCTGAACTAAAGGCTGCTGTCATGCTCTGCGTGCATTGACCAACTGTGGTGTTGATGCTCGATACTAAGCAGTTACTGAATATCTGACACCAGGAGGCCCTCAACCTCAACCACTCTTTCCCTGAAGTTATTTTCCACGACTTTTCCAGGACAATTTCAGTCGCTACAGAGAGCAGTTATCACGTCATCCACAAACACGCTCCCCTGATCCTTCACGCTTTGAAAGTCTTCTTTTCTACAGTCATTTCTATGTTTATTACTCAGACATTTGATGTGCATTCTATGTCTATAATTTATCTGTGAAAAATAATTATGACAAATGTATCAGCGGATAATGTAAACACACCCACAGATTACAGCGTAGCACTTCATTGTGCAGAGGATGCTCCTGCACTGAGAGCAGCAAGGAAGGAGCTAGTGATGTGATGCTGCCTTCATGTAGATGCTGATCTAATGTTGCCTTTTGTTCCATGTTAAACTCATATCTTAGACTCATATTAGACTGTTAGACTCGTATTGTCTTCATATTGAATTCAATTTATTTATATAGTGCCTTTTTTGGACAAATCATCTCTAGGTGCTTGTATATCTTTGATCTTGTCCTTAGTAAGAACATGAACCAATATATTCCCACACAAAATGATCTCATCTGATCTTTTTTTTTTTTTTTTAAACTATCTGCATATGTATGGTTGATGCCATAATTTTGCATATGCATTTTAATCTTGCAGCAGATGTTTTATTTTTGTGTGTAGGTGTGAGTGAAAGTGAATTTGTCCTTCACCAACCCTCTTTGATAGTGTGATCTTTTATTAACACCTGACCCCCCCACCCCACCCCGGCTGCCCACCACCCACAGGAGCCACGACGATGGCAGCGATGAACGAGGAGGAAAAATTATACTGATACTACCAAATGAACCCCATCCAGAGTAACGAAAAGTCTTTATGACGTCCTCATGTCAACAGACAACGACAACTTCTTCCTCTAGATCTTCTAGTTCTGACTTATGTCCTCATGTCACCACAGCTTTGTGGTCCACTAAGCTTACTGGACTCACTGCTATGGCCTGACATTTCTGCTCTGAACTGAGCAGATGTGTGTAAATCCCTGCAGATATGGGTTAATCATGCGTAATTGGCAGTTCTGCATCAAAAACCCAAAGGAACTCAATTCTGAAACTAGTGCTGCAGGGGTGTGTTTGCAAAAATACAATTTTACAAATTTTACAACTTAAATTTTCCATCTGTCTTTTACATTACGACACATAAAAAACAGAAATAAGTCAATCTGTAGGTCTTGCAGACCTGGAAGATCCAGGTTGAGACCAGGACGCCTGCAAGTCTAGCTGAAGCTGTGAAGCTGTGATCTCACCTGGGTCCACAAACACGCACCTCAGTGATACAGAAGGTTGGATGAAAAAGTGCAGAGCTAGAATCACTGTTCTGCAGTCATGCCTTTGTTTCTAACTGCACTTCTACAGTGTTACCATGGTGAACATTTAACCAGCTGTAGACGTGCTAGCTGTAATCCTGCTTTTGAGATGAAGAAAGTATTTATCCCTCTAGGATGACAAATCAAGACAAATCTGCGCACTCCTCCCACGCTGTCACGTACAAATAACAGAAAGAACTTCTACCACCACATCAGAACATCTGTTTAATAAAATGAATGTCATTTACTAACTTTAAATATTTTTGACAAAGCATTAGTGTGTGGGGCTGAAGTAAGTTTGTATTTCAAAAATAGAATTAAACACATTGATCCCTTCAATTAAATGAACTTCTTAAAATCTCTTTTGCTACAGTCTAACTATCATCTTCAAAAATAAGCACAGAAAGTAAGGACATTTGTGTGTGTGTGTGTGTGCGTGTGTGTGCGTGTGTGTGCTGATTTTTAAAACACGGGAAGCCCATTTTATGCGTTCAGGGTTGGAGTGGTTCATGCCATCCCAAAGCTGAAGATAGCAAAGTTAAAAAGAATCAGTAATAACATAACTGTGTTATGTTATACCAGCCAATCTGGTGGTAATCTGGTTGACTGATAAACCAACTAAAGCAGTGATAGCCTCTGACCACAGTTCAGCACTTAACAGTACCAGAAATGGTCAGTCTGAGTCAGTCTAGGCAAGACATTATGATATAATGCAGATGGGGAACAACATAAGTAAAGCTGGAACTGAAGTAGTATTCATATGGGTGCCAGCCCATATAGGTGTCAAGGCTAATTAGTTAGCAGACCAGTATGCCCAGCAAGCCACACAGAAAGAAGGCCTGGACTTTGAAAATTCACACAGCAAGGCCAAAATCAAAAGAATGGTCAGAGCTAAGAAAGAATCTGTGGATCTTTGGGAACACAGCAAGGTATTACTATACAGAATGAAGCTGCAGAAGCAGCAGCAGAGGAGGAAGAGGAGGATGGATTTTCAAGAATGCAATTTTGGCCACATGACCCTTAATAGCACTTTGTAGAAGAAGAAACATGCTGATGGAACCTGTGAGTGCAGCTAAGAGACCACAAAACATGTAGGCCTGCTGATGGAGGGTCCAAGATATCAGCTGGACAGACAAAGACTATTTGAGCAGCTACACCAAGAACCAGTTGTTTTTGCCTCCACAACATCCTACAGTTAAGCACAGGCCAGGCTTCAATTATAGGCAGTTTCTGGAGAAGCAGGTTTAATCCACACAATCTAGGATTCCCCATTTCTACATTCTTATTTTTTTCTTATCTTTTTACATTATTTATTTTATTTTATTTTATTATTTTTTATTTTATCTTTTATATAGTGTGTGGGGGGGGCTTAAATCTTCTAGCACCACACTCTAATCTATATGGTGGCAGTAATGCCCTAAATACTTTGGTTACCAGCCGCCATAAAACCAGAAGAAGAAGAATTTTTCTTATATCAAAGCAAGATAGTATTTAAGAAAGTTGTGCCTCATAGGGTAACTACAGGTCAACACCAGCTGTGCTACGAAAAAGTGTATGTGTGAAGAAACGATGGGAAATGAGTGAAACTCCGACAGCATTTTCGCAAACAACCTCTCTGTCTCTGGTATCCACTTTGGGACTGAAAAGCCAGCGTGCTTCTCCCCGCTTAAGAATACAGCCACAACGTCCCTCATGTCTATCAAACACTACCTCCAATCATCACGAAACAGCCAGGGTCTTTGACACGCCCACCACTCATTTACCCCCAGGGAAGCGGAACATCCTTGGAAGTGAGTAGTTTTGTCGATTTAGCCAATGATCACCTAGAATTTTAGAAAAAACTTGACGCTTAGACCCACCTCCTAGAAGCCGAGCTGCCAGCCATAGAAGCACTTGGAAGCTCGTCTTCTGCGGGAGGAATAGTGTGATTTTTGCAGCGAACCGCAGCGATTTCACGAGAAATCACTAGATTAAGCTACTGGATGACATATAAGTAAATGCAATATTGGGCAGATCTCATGTTTTGTGAATTACTGTTTTACCGTCAATTTAACATTGAAGATGTAGCAGAGAATTTCAGAGGCAGTTTGGCTTCTCCTGCTGTCTGGGACAAATCGCACCTGGCTTACAGGTACTTCAAGAAAGCAAAATAAAGCATAATATTCATATTTGTAAAAATAAATGACATTTATGCTCTTGAAAAAACACGCATAAGAAGCAAACACTTGAAAGACATGGCTGAAATTAATTTGACTAATCAGATTAATTCTGCAGAGTTATTTATTGTGCTAAACCAAAGAAGGCTTAGGATGTAAAAATGGAGACAAAAAAGACGTGCATGATGAACATTCTGTCATAAACACACACATAATCCTGGAAACTATTGTATATAAGTGAAAATGTGTAGTGAGGCAACTTTGATGCCTTTTAGTGCTCTTATGAAGTAAAATGCTTGGGAAATGAGCCCTCACTGTAAAAACATATTCAAGGAGTCAGTGAACTGACACAAGGGAATGATTTTATCCAGTTCACTGAACTGATAATATGCTGTGGCAGAGCTATCTATTGTAATTCATGCAGTTATTCTCTGTTCGTGTTTGAACCCATTCTCTATATAAAGTCTTGTGCGTCCTTGCAGTCTTTCCCAGTTTTTCAGCTCAATAAGCTGACGAATAGCGTGGAAAATTCAACTTTACCTTTAAGTTTTTGTGCTATAGCTGTATCTGTTCCACTGGCAGAACCCTGCGCACCATCTCCAACAACACAGAGGACAGTACAGTACATCTAATGAGCTTTACATAGAGGCTCCAATAGGAAAGAAGAAAATAACTGCATAAGTTGCTGCTTCCTCAGGAAAAGTGCTAACTTTTGATTTAGTGTTGAAGCCACATTGTTCAGCTCTGTAACAGCCTTGTATGTGAGGATGATGAGAAGTGGAGTCACATAGTGCTTCTCAACCCAGCGGTTTAAACTTTATTTATGCTCAACCACACTTCATAAATTCATGCTGTTGCTCATGTTTGAATGAGAGATTTTTTTCCCAGGTTTCTTAAAACTTTAAAACTTTCTTCTCGTCAGGAGAGAAATTGCTTTTGATAGACCAAAGCAGCTCAGCCAAAAAAAAAAAACAAATAGGAAGATGATATCTTGTTAATCAGAAGTCTTTCTTGTCAGTTTAGCCTCAGTTGTTATGATGCTTTCATGTAACATGTAAAAACAAACCAATAATGTGAACAACATGCAGGTTCACTCAGTGGGACATCTCCTCAATCCATTACAGGAACAAAAAATAAATATAGCCAAAGAGCAGTTAATGTGAGACTAACTTTCAGTGTAAGAGTCATTTCATTGAAAAGTAACCATCCATTTTCATATTTTCACATACGGAAAGAGAAACTATGATCACACCACTGATCATAGAGTATCAGGTCACTGATCACTGTAATCACAATAATGGATATTGACTGTAGGCAGCACGGTGGCTTAGTGGTCAGCACTGTTGCCTCACAGCAAGAAGGTTCCTGGTTCGAGCCTCCACAGGGG
>JBAMYA010042553.1:0-14274 GCA_037176975.1 Arrhamphus sclerolepis
TTCGATCTCCCATGTTTTTTATATATATATATATATATATATATATATATATATATTTTATATCCAGTGGGTTCAGTGGGTGTAGGGGAGGACAGGAAGGCAGGAGGAAGCTGCATTTCCCCTCTTTCTTCTCCAGCTCTGGGGAAGTCATTAGTAGCTGGTTCAAAAATGATACAGAGAAGTGACTCGGAGCTCATTTAGAGGGAAGACGGCGGCAGCACAACTCGATTTTAGCCTTTTCACCGTCAATACGAGACACGCTGAGGAGCATGCAAGCTGTCTGACGTAGAGCACAAAACAATAAGCATCTGTTTGTACCCGCCACGCATAACTTTTTATACACATTTGCTACTTTTACTTCTTCTCAGGATGTACCGTGATGTCCCCACTGCCCACCCCCTGACACCACTTAGTGAGCTTTCGTCAGATTGAATAATGAACCCTCATAAACGCTCCACTGTCCAAACATTATAGAGTAAAAGAGAAGCTGGTGGCCAAGTGAGACACAGCCCCATGAATAATAATAGACTGGAGCTGAGATACATCATCGTCCCGCATTATAGACGCATACCAAGTAGTCCTGGGTCTGAGCTGAGCTGCCAAAGTGTCCATTAAGTTTTCATTAGGCCACGAGTGAATGGAAGTGGAGTGTCTCTGAGGGACAAGTCTTCAAATGTCGGCCAAAAAGAACAAAAGAAAAGAAAAAAAAAAAACGCTCAGAGCAGAAATTACAGGTAATCGACTTTTTACATCATCCAGCTAAAAGGAAAAGATCAATTTCTGCGTTGGAGCAAAGCGTCGGTGAGGAATTGCATGAAAGACAATAATAAAATAATGATTAACTACCATGCAGTTTAGGGGTCAGTCGGACAGACTGAATATAACAGACCAACCATAAAGTTCTCATGGCCTTATTCAAAAGTTAATCATTATTTTCGGTGCTGACGCTGATCTTAATTTGATCAACTAATCGCTGCAGCCTGACTGATGATTAACATCCAAATGAGACTGCTAGAAAGCTGCAGAGGATATTTTCAGTCACAGCAGATGCAGCGTTTGTATGTTTTCTTGGGCGTTTTACTTTAAAATTCCCCAATTTTAAATTCAAATATTACGTACGGCAAATCTGTGATATGGGCAACAAAAAGATGAAGTTTATGAAGACAAGATAACAGGAACTTAACGCAATAAATACTCTTTCTTCCCAATCACGCAGAGTCCCTCAAAACAATCCTGGATCACATCGTCACCATGGTTACCATTACAGGGCCGATTATTCTTTATCTTCTCAATATATTTTTAATGAACATTTGTCACAAAATTTCACAAAAACGAGGACCTTTATCATAAAATTTGATACAAAAAAATAGTTCAATTATTGCAACTTTAAAAAGAATTTTCTTTTCTGAATCAAGAAGGCAGTCGCATTTAAATTTCCTCAGAAATGTAAGTTCCTGATTGTCTTTACCAGATACGATGACGTAGCCGCTGCCCTAGAGTTTGAGACACGTGTCAGAAAAGAAAAGGATTTTTGCACCATATATCTGTGTGTTTTCATTCATTGTTGGCGTTCACGTAGCTGGCTGACATCTGCAGGGATGGGTTGAAACAAACTGACCTTTTAATCCAAAATGAATGGGGCAGGTGTCATCTCCCATGATGCATTTGGAAACCAAGCAATTTTTTTTTTTTGTCTGCCATGCCGACAGTTACAATTCCACATCGTCAGTGCGCTGCTTTTATCCACTGCAGCCAGACAGAGTAGCGTCACAGCAGCACAGCCAACGGTGTGGCTCTGGGAGAATCCATTTATCTCACGTTGAGACAGAGGGAAGGTTTCATGGCTGGCAGAGAAAGATATCTAAAAATCTGCTCCCTGTTGTGATGGTTGACCTTTAATCTGCTTCTGGGAGGCTGTGTGTGGAACAAACCAGCTGCACAAAACAAAACCTGGATAAAACCCTCTGTGACGTCACTTGTGGGTTTGTGAAGAGTCGTGTTGAGGCGACTATCAATATTATTTCTTAAAACTGAGATTTTTCTCTTTTTTTTTTGTTTTTTGGTGTGTTTCATGTGTGAATCAAGTTTTCTGAGATTAAAAATTGCTTCTATGATCCCCAGTATCAAGGCACTTCTTAGGAAGACGTTTTTAACATCAATGAAGCAAAAGCTGTGATAAAACACTTCCAATCACATCCAATCAGGGATCATCTTGTTTGGAATTAACTGGTTTTGATAAACTCATTAAAAATCCAATTTATATTCTTGTAAAAAGACGAGCTGGCAGCTTGTTTTCAGATTTTGTTATAAATTATGAACAAAAAAAAAAAAAAGAAACTTTTTTTTTAAACAAATATAAATGAATAAAGTTGATGGAGACTTAGTGGGAAACATAATGGGAAGTTAATTTTTGTCATAATATCACAAAATTCACAACTTAAAAAAAACAAAACTGAAAACCACAAATTTCATATCACAGCAAACTCATTTTTTGTCATAAAATCTCAAATTTCTACAAAATCAGAATTTTATTTTATTGTAAAATTCACAAATCCTGTTTAAAGTTGACTTTTTCTGTAAAAATTGCAAATTTTGTCAAATTTCAACTTTTTTTAAAAAGATTTTGTGGCTCGTGGCCTTCACTTAAAGTTAAGAGACAGGAACGTAGAGCAGGGAGAGAATGAAGGAATACATGGAGGACAGAGTTGCAGGCTGGGAGTTGAACCTGACTTTTGACATAAACCAGATGCTCAACGATTTCCTGGCTGCTAAAGAGCAATAGAGCTGCAATTGTTCTGCCTTGCAGAGGCACAAAAATACAGAAGATTCAAACCGATGAGTAAAAAACAACTTTTGGGTACAGATTTCCTAAGCTCAAGATTCCTGTCACAATGAGCTCATCTTCCTCTTGAACCTAATTGGTTAGAAGTGACATGTTACACAACACTCTCACCATTTTAAATCAGCTGAAATCTCTAGCGTTTAAAGGCAGGAGAATACTTGACCCAGAAACGAAGGTGGGCACTAAAAGACAAGAGGCTATTGTGGCCTCAGCTTGTATGACATTCATGGTCCAGAGGACGATTGATTCCATCACAATTTTCCAGCTAAACATACAGAAAGCTTTTTTTTTTTTTTTTTTTTTTCCCCCATGGCTGAACGGTTGCAACCTGAACATTTATTAGAGCATGCTCGCTATCTAAACAGCCAGTACTGGAAGTGCAAAACTCAGCAGCAATCAACTGAAAAAATCCCACAGGACAGCATTTATCTGAGTGAGGCTTGATTTAAGATAGTTCCAGAGCTCAACACCTGAGGAAGTGGGCTGGATGGAACAAAGGGCCGTGCACCTCTGAATGATACTGTTGCAGAAAAACACACAAGTGAACGGTAGAAACACTGTTGAACATTCCAGTACGGCCTCTACGGGACCACGTTAAAGAGCCTTTTGTCCCGACCAGTTCCCTCATCAGCACTTGTGGAGTGTCAGACTTGTCCACAACGCAGCAATGAGTGAACGACTGTGTGACGACGCAAGCTCTAATCAGGGTACCGACCTTTTCTATCAGGATCTTGACACATGAGATGTGACCTTCATAACAGGCAGACATCAGCGGAGTGAGTCCGTGTTTGTCTGGAGCCTGTAGGAAAGGAGAGAAAATTTCATTCATCAACAGAAAATTAAAAAAAAAAAATAAAAATCATGTTTTAAAGAGTGCCACTAAGAACTTAATTTCTTTTACTGATCCCTGGTCAAGCTGACAGCGTGATATAAACAGATTCCAATTAAAACTGAATATAAAAGAGCTACAGGGGGGAGATACACAGCCATACAAACTTCATACAAGATTAATTCCTTCTCTAATAAAATAAAAAAATAACAGTGTAAGGTGTGTCAAAATAACAAAAAGAATTGGATGTAAACTAATGGGATTTTACGGGTCATTCCACACAGCCCAGGAACTTTTAATAATAAATTTAGCATCGTAATTGCTGGTATGATGTGATAGAGGGCTGGATGTAACATGCATTTTTCTTCTCTGTTCCTCAGTTGGGTTAAAACTGGAAAACGGTGGCTGAGCATCTCTCAAAGATGATTTATGGTTCTGCGTCTCCGTAGCTCTCTCTCTAAATCTGACTATGCACCGCAACAACGCGGACGGCAAGGAACGTGATTGGTGCATTTATTCTTCTTAATTTTCCAACTTTCTCACGCTGCTTCTTCATCGTTGTTTTGAAGTCGGGTAAAGTGACTCAATCAGCTGTGTTGTCAGATTTAATACTAGTTCTTGGACTCGGTTGTAAAGAAGAAGAAGGGGGAAAAAAAAAAGGGGGGGGGGGTGTCATAAAATCACAAACTTCACAAAAATGTTTTTTCACAAGACTTTTTTCCTAAAAGAGTTTTTTTTAAATGGCTTTTTTTTAATGACTTTTTGTCATAAAATCTCAAATTTCATGAAAATTGCAACCATTATCATAAAATTAAGAATTTTCTTTCAAAATGTTTTGCAAGATTGAGACTTTTGTTTTCCCAACGACCAAGTCTTTTGATCGTACAATCACAAATGTCAAAAAAGCTATAACTTCTTAACTTAAAATTATCTTTTTTTGTTGGAAAATAGCAACTTTTTGCAACATTTGTGTCAAAAAATTGCTTTTTTTTTCTTTTTTTTTAATAAATTCAACTTTTTATCTTTTTGTACATTTTACAGAATTCATGAGTTCTGACAAAAAAGGGATTTTGTTGTAAATTTTTTTCCAGTCTTGGCTTTTTGACATAAACCAGCTGCTCTCCACTTCAGTTATTCCACTTCAACAGACAGCAGTATTTAAGTGTCCACAGAAATGTTCCAGTTATCAGTATATGATCGTCGAGCTGGATTTGGCCAGCAGACCTCGAGTTTGACACACCAAGTCTGGAATGACAAGATCATGCTAAATGTGAGGTCTGAGAAAACTTAAAGGCAATTGTTGAATCAGAGAACGTATAATGGCTGAAACAGCGAGACTGAAAAGGAAAAAAAAAAAAAAAAAAGTATTTTGATAACAGACTTGGGCCAGGAAGGGAAGTAGATGTAGGCGCCGTTACCTCTGTGGTCAAAGCAACCCTAGACAGTCAAATTCATGCAAAAGAAAAAAAAGAGAAAAAATGTGAAGTGAAATAACTGGCATCTCTTACGTCGATAGCTGCTCCCTTAGAAATGAGGTACTCCACCATTTCTGCCTGACCAAAGTCTGCAGCGTAATGAAGAGGCTTCCGCCCAGTGTCCAGGGTGCGATTTACATCCTCGGCCTGGAGAAAAGAATGGCGCAGCGTTATCAGGATCAAATATGAAAACTTCACAATCAAACACATGATGTGAGGCCCAACTGTTCTTCAGCAGGAACTCTCACTGTTGACACAAGCTCGCCCATAACTCCCCTTCTTCATTTTAGCGTTGCAACCATGCATCACATTGGGCCATTACCGTCTACACAAAGAAAATTCCAAGTAAAGGCTAAAAGCATTAACCCCCAAGAAACTTGGTCTGTAAATAAAAACAAAGGCACAGGAACAAGCCTGTTATGCAATACTTTCATATTGAAACACCCGAGCAAAATAAGGGAGGATGGAGCTGGAGCGGCTATTTGGTCCTCCTGATGCAGCTTAAAGCAAATCTAATAACATTCAGATGCCAATAATGAAAAGGAGGGTACGAGCTAATAATAGCAGTGAGGAATGCTGGGTATTGTTGGAATGATCCTGATATTACATAAGCACAGGAACTCTAATTATAATAGCAGGATGTGGTGTCCTTTTTCTAGCTGCTACTTGTTTCTTTTAAGACATTTGTACAGATTTCTTATCTCCTCTGACAGAGTGCAGCTTTATCAAAGGAATGACAGCAAAACAACACATATAAAGTTTACGTCATTCATTAATCTCTTATTACATGCAAGTTCAGTGACTCAGGTTCAGCATTCATGTTATCAAGATTATAAATCGAATTTCAAGGTGAAAGCATTCGTATAAAATGATGGATCAGTTTATTTATCACCCTCTCATATTTCTGGGGTAAAAGAAATACTTAAAATGGTCATCCCACAGACACACACACGCACGCCCCCACCCACACACAAACAAGTTCTCATTTTATGACTTATCACTTTGAGTCCATTAGTGGTGACTCATATTGAACCTGAACTTCTTAACTTCTTTAATTGTGTTTAAAGTGCTACCCTCTGCAACTGTGTGAAGTGTTTTACATTCAAGGGAGAACTACAGATAAAGTGCAACCGTTAAAACAAACTCATAAATGTAACAGAAATGGTTGGGTTTTACTTTCGAAATAGGAAAACAATCCTTTCAAATGGAGAAAACCATCCATGTTGATGGAGAATCCCAACGTTCAGCGGCTATAGTTTTGATTTTTTTTTTCATCACTTATGTTAGTTTGTAAGCCTGACTGATGATCTGGGGAGACCACATATGGCAGAGATGTCTGCACCAAGAGAATAAAATGGAAGGTGTGGACTGTGGGCGCTTTAGATGGAGAAGTAGTGACAAACTGGAGAAACAGGAAAAACTTTAAGATCCTCTGGCATCTTCCACACATTTCGACCCAGGCTACATCATCACCATGGTTATTGTTAAAGGGCCAGTTATTATTTACTTTCTCAACCAGCAATGTTGTCAGATTTCACGTTAGATCCTTGACTCGGTTGTAAAAAAAATTAAAATTAAAATAAAAAAAAGAAGAAAAAAAAAAAATCACCAACGTCATTACCTTTAGCATAATAATGAGGCTTTTGAACAAAAATATAATTTTTATCATTATCATTATCAATAACAAATTTTAGGAAATCTTAAGTACACTTTGTTTTAAATTGGTAAATTTATTTTCTGTAAGAAAAAAATATGTTGTTTTTAGGGTAAAATTTCAAATTTGAGATGGATGGGAGACTTTTTTCCTACAACAACCATGACTTTCTATCGTGCAATCACAAATGTCACAAAGTTCTGACTTCTTAATTTAAATACACAATTTTTTCTTTGTTAAAAATTATCAACTTTTTGCAACATTTTAACATAAAATTACAAGTCATAAATTACAAATTTTGTACAAGTTCAACTTTTTGTCCTAAATTCAGACGTTTTGACAAAAATATGCAACTTTTTGTTGTAAAAGCTTCTGCACACGATTGCTAAATCATAACTTTTGGTCTCCTGACTGCTCTCCTCATCTCAGTTACTCCACTTTTTTTATGTCAGCACCAAACCAAACCAGCAGTCTCAATTGAAATCTTGTTTTTGCACACACGTACATGCCAGAAAAAAATGAATTGGAAGGGTCAGATTTAGGCCTTTGGGCCTTGAGTCCTGACACGTGTTCAGTTTGGGAGCATTTTGGCTTTCCAGTAAAACATGTCAAGGACAGCCTACACCGCAATAACAGATTGTTACATTTCTAGAAACTAGAGCTGGCCAGAATATAATTTTATGGTGAGCTTTAGTAGTAAATTACAATGAATATTCAAAGCTTCCTTTTCATGAGGGTGGAAGGACCTTGTGTGTCAAATGCACCAAGCAAGTCTGGTTCACGCACGCAACATTTGATGGGTGAGGTCCACGTGCACGTGACCACGAGTGTGGTTTACATACGCAGAGCTGAACGAGCAACAGTGGTGTGCACAGGTGTGGTGCACACAACAGACAGCTAGTAGTACTACGGTGAACAAAAATAGTCACATTATATCAGTAATACAATGTGCTGTACTATTGGTGTAACATAGTAGTTTTAAAAAAAAAAACAAAGTACATAGATATCTAATTTTTAAGTAAGGTATATGTGCAAGTGACAATATCATGATAGTTAAAAGATAAGTCTCGACCCCTGGTGGGATGTTAAAATACACAATCTGATAACCAGCTGACGTAACGTGAAACCAGTGGTCTGTAGAATGCCCCAGATATCTGATTTCAACAAAGGCCATTCCTTTTTATTAGCAGGCTAAAGCCAAACAAAGCAGGTATAATAATAGGCAAAACAACTTGTTGTCTCATCTCATCTTTTTTTTTTTCCCTTAGCTTTTCGATCCAAAAAGCGATCCAATCAATGGCTCAAAAGATGATGACTTGAACTGTGGTGTACTTGATTCATTACAGTTCTAGTCATAAAGGGAAGGAGCGAAACAAAGCCTTTAAACACCTTGTTTATACTGTCTTTCCTAAATCCATATGAAATGTGCGTTATAATCCCAGTGTTTCCAATGATTGAAAGCACACTTGTTGCTGAGGTGCAATAATAAGTCTGTACAATTTTACTAAGTCAAACTACTAAAAGAAGGTTGCTTTCTGAAAAATAAATTGCCTGTTAGCATAGTGCATGAATTATCTCCAAAATCCAACACACACAGCAAATAATTCTCCACAAAAAAACACCAGGAGAAGTTTTATAACCATGTCAGATATCGCAGAAGGTCCCACTGACATGAATGTTTTTTTTACTGTAAACATGACTATTCCGACCATGTAAATACGATGTTAATGTATTAAAAAAAACGTGTTTTGGTTTTGGCTCACTTTGGTCTCCTGAAGTATAGAAAGACTAGACTCTGCAGTGTGTATGACAGATATTTAAAAACAAAACTAAAAAAAAAATACAGTGTGCTCAGTTTCATGTCTCGTCTTGTGTTATATTAAAGTATCAGCTCACTTGAGACAAAAATGTCAGTGGCTTAAATGGTAAAATTAAACCATAAATATATTTTACTTTTGACATGCCACACAAAAAATGTCATTTTTGATTTACAAAGAAAATATTTAATTGAGGATAACCTGCATTTGTATTTTCTATACAAGAGCTAGCTAGGTTTATTCAGTGAAATGTATTATTGTTTTTATTGTATTATTGTTAGAATAGTAATTGATTATTGGTGATTCTTAACAGTTACAATCTTAATTCAGATATTATTTGGAGTATCAAATCAAAAGGATTAATGTATCACAGGTCAGTAACATCATGTCCTGACTGCTGTGAGCTCCATTCAACAGCCACTCTGAAGCATTTGCAGGACTGCAGATGTCTTATTGTCCAGGACTCATTAGACAGACACTGTGAACAGTGTCCAGACCTGGACATTTCCTTTCAGTTATAAAAGGCCAATTCACAACACAAAACTAGGCTCGGGGCAGTGAACTCAGAAATACTACCCAAAGTTCATGTGTGAAACCAGCTTTAAATTCAACACTAATAAAAGTTAAAAAGAGACGTATCAAGTGAACTGAGCGACCAATTAAAAGCCACTGAGCAGGGCTCCACAGAAACAGCTGCCTGCTTGTCCAGGGCTAATAAACTCTGTTTGGGCAACTAGAAACTTTAATGCAGTTGTCCAACTGTGAATGTGAAAATAAATTCTGCATCTTAATTAGTTTTGTTCTCATTGAAAACCGGTGCCATAGTTTTCCATTCACACACAGTACTACAATATTGTACTGTATATATCAGCGCTCTAAAGTGTGATCAATTTGGTCGCATGTGCGACACGTGCGACCAAATTTCAAGATAGTTCGACTTAAAAAAAAAAAAAAAAAAAAAATCTGAGCTTGCACCGGTGCAACCAGCCACTGGCGGATTGGGGAGTCTCTCCCCTGGCTTTTCCACTAAGCTCACCATGGCAATGTCAACAAAACAACGTAGCAGGTGACGTGCTGACGTGTCTTCTGCCCCTACCATCTCCAGAAAGCTCTGGACAGAGAGGGATGCAAATGTTCGCTAGCTCGTTATTTAATATGCTGCTAAAAAAAAAAAAAAAAAAGTTATCATTGTTCCAAGTAAAGAAAAACAAAAAACAAAAACGATTACCATAGTAACTGACTCTGAACTAAACCTGGTCAGGAGCAGTTTTACTTCAGCATATCAGGGTTACTTTCTGTCTCCTCTTCATGAATCTGAAACAGTTCAATTCAAAAACTGATCATATTAACGATCATTTTGGAAACGTCTGAACGATGAAATGTCGCATTTTTGGTGATCTGAACAGATAGTTTAATGCGATCAAACCAGCCATGACTTCTACTTGTGACAACCTTGACAATCTTTTAAAAGAGTGTTTTCACCACTATAGATGAGCTGAACAGCTTGGTTGTCGAACCAGATTCCAGGAATCTCTTTCGTTCAAACAAGTTGTGGACCCTGTAGTCAGGTCAGTCTGAAGTCGTAGAGCTTTCACACCACAAAAGAACTGCACCGGAGTTTACCATTTTGGCATGCACCAGAGTGTGGGTGTTGCGTTCACACCGACCCAAGTGAACCACATTCATGACCCATCTCCTTTGGGCTGACCTTAACAACGCCAGTGTGAGCAATGAGCAATGAGGTTGCAGCTAAGCATAAAGTGTTAGACAATGAAATCACATGGGTCTATAAAGGCTCACATCTGTCTATGATCAGATCTCTGAAAATAATAGCAGCAGTACTTGTCGTCACACAGAGACACAAGTGTCAGAAATAAAGTTTGGTGTTCAGTGGCACTATGATTGTGTGGCTGTGGACAGCAGTGGCTTGCAAACGAGTCTATGTTTTTAAATTTACATGACGCCCTCCATCTCCATGGCGACAGCTGAGGCCCCGCCCACCAAGGCTGGGTCCTGTATACTGTCGGGTTCTGGTTAACCTGTTTGCTGTTAGTTAAATATCACTATAAACACGATTAGAGTTAATCTATCAAGTCTCATAAGTATTCCCCAACATCATACACTCTGAACGCACTTTTATTCCATCGTAGACTGTGCGGGAATTTCAAAAATAACAACAATGGCGGTCAGTGCTAACGCTGGTTAGCATATCATAGTGGTGCTGGTTCCGAATTGAACACGACACGCAAATCTAAATTCACATCACATACAAATTACGGTAAAAATTAAAACTAAAGTGCAGAAACAGAGAGAAAGTAAAACGGCCCAGTTGGATGGTAATGGCACGTTGCTATCAATGCTAACTTTAGCAAACAAAAATTCCATTCAGGCGATAAGATCTATCCAGAGCCGTCAGCTTTGAAATGTTCTTACAACCATTATAGTTCAATTAAATGCCTCCCACACTTAATCCAGGAAGCTTAGATATCTCACCAATTCGGCATTACCTAATTTAGAATTACTCAACCCCAGCTACGATTAGCTGCTTAGCCAGCGTTCATCAGAGCCACCTGTCAGAACATTTCCTGCTCCCGGTAACTGTTGTCTTACCGTCTCCAGCTTGCTTTTGACCTCGTCCAGGTCCCCGGTCTTCAAAGCCCACACGAGTCCTTTATCGTCCATGTTCCTGTGTCCGGTTCGGTTTGGTTCGGTTCGGTGCTGCGCCTTCCCCGAGCTGCAGTTGACAAGTTGGATGCGTTCAAATGTAGCTCGGCGAGGCCAACGCTAAAATCTAGTGGTCGTAGAGCGCCTGGAAAAGTCTGGACAGTCGTTTTAATGCACAATGAGGTGATTTTTTTGTTGCTGTTGTTGGATAGGGCGACCCGTCAACGAGTGTCAAGTAGAAAATAGGTTCAGTTGAAGTTCCGAAAGACAAAGTGGTGAACGGGGGATCCGCCTTTCTGTGCGCCACTAATGTTTCCGACGCCGTTACCCGGAAGTTAACGGGAAGTTATATGCTGCCTTCAGGAGCTAAAGTTGAAGGGACGCGCTCGCTCTATTTTAATGCAAATTACATATGGTCAGTATTCGAAAAATACTTGTTAGACTAAATATTACATATAGGATATTACTTCCACCTGTCAAACATATGCCGTCAGCGATTAATAAATAAATGCGTGTTGAATTAATACCGACAGTATAAAATTCGAGCTGACATTCCGATCCGTAAATGGGTCACAAGTAAAATTTTCCTACTTTAGAGGCATTGTTTAAAGAAAATGTATTTTTAAAAAATTGCATTTTCTGTGCTTGATGGTATGTATATGAGAGTCTGACGAGACAACCAAATGAATACTTCAGTATAACACTTTTACTTTTAGATTGATCTAAAAGTGTAAGAAGAAATGGACAAATTGCAGTTATACATAGATTTTTGTAGATTTTGAAGTCTCTTTTCCCTTGTGCTGTAAAGAATGCAATATTGCAAATGGACATAAGCCAGCTGGAACACACCCACCTACTGTCAAAATTTTAAGCTTTGTCTCTTTTTGCTTAGTCTCTCAGTGGAGACTGATTTGCTTTTGGAGCTAGCCCCAAGTGGTCAGTTGAGAAACTACAACTTTTCCTATCTTGGCATTAGCTTCAACCCTAAAGCTGGAATGTTTGCAACAGGGGCCACTCTACCATGGAATTTGTAAGGAGCCAGAATTCACATCCCTCTGGGGCTTTGCAGACCATTGCTTTCTGCGCTAGTGGCTTCTTTCAGTTATTCTGGGCAAAAAAGACAGCATCACTACTCATGTCACCATCACTAATGATATTTTCCTTCCTGAAATGATGGGAACATAGTCTGAAATTTGTTGTGAGGTTCAGCATGTCAACATTCTTCCCTCATTTAGTCTTTGCCCTCTCACTAAATCTGTGCCTTCCGAATCAATGGGAGCTTTGACTTGTGGAATTTAAAACCAGAAGTTTATACATCTTCCAAAAGCTAAAAATGCAGTGGTAACGAGTGATTTCAATTGGTGCTACCATCTAGAGGATACCAATTTTCACGGCACTCAGATATCCTCTATTGGATGTTACAACTTGTCAGTCAGTTTTGTGACATCATAGACCCAGATCAGAGTTAAATTTTGCCACATTTTATGTACCCCGCCACACCTTAGATGCCATTGCAGAGTCCGAATATGAACCAGGAGTTGCTACAGTTGCTGTAAAAATTTTCCCCCATACAAACAGTGTAGAATCAAATCCACTAAGAAAATGTGAACAGCACAGAACTGGTAGAAACACTAAACATAGCTGAATATTTACTCCATTCATAAGCAGCTGGCAAAAAAAAAAAAAAAAAATCTGAATAATTATGAAACATCTCTCACTTTTTTAAAATCTCCAACTTCACATTCCAATTTATGAAGAGGAGTACCACACAGAGAAGTGGTGTGGAGCTGACTGGCTCACTTCATGTACTAAAGCTGGCAGAGAATGAACAGAGCTGTGAAGACATGTCACCTCAAGAAATTGTCAATTTATTTATTTATTTATTTATTTTTGGAAAAAGGAGCACCATATCCTCTTTAAAAGGTACACATGAGGAAAATGTAGACTGAGGGCTGAAGTGGCCCCTTGGCCATTTCAATCTGCAAACACACTAGAAAATGCCCATTTGGTAGTATTTATTCTGAACTAAATGATGTTCTGTCAGTGAGAGCTTTTTTTTTTCTTTTTTTAAGTGTGTTTATACATTTTATTTTCCTCTGCAAAGTCTGACACCATGCACAAAATTTTTCATTACTGATAATGATGTTCATTGTTACATGGCAATAAGGAATTTTGAATCTTGAAACTCAGTAATACTGCAGTTTTGATGACTAGTTGACTAGGAGTGAACGAAAGAGGACATGAAAAAGTGAAGTAGAATGTAACAATTTTAACCATTCAAAGAACACAATAAGTAGTTTTTGAACTAAGCATGCCAATTGTACTCACAACTTTTCATTGATATATAGATATAGAAAACCCTTAAAATACCTTCCAACTAATTTACAATGATATTTAATCCTCAAAAATCCATGAAATAAGCAAGAGCTCGCAAGCCTGTAAAACACACAAAAAAACTTTTGTTGGATGCTGACATTTTAGCAATAATCTATGAAGTACGCCCTCTGAATCATTTCATTTGATCCTAATCGTCACTGTTGAATGTTCAGAATTCTACCACATGTGATAGTAAAATCCATAGTGATAATTTAAAATCAAAAAAAAGAAAAAAATGTCCAACCCACTGGAAGTGAAAATTGATTCATTCCAGTCTCAGTGAAAAAGTCTGGATGGTTACAGAAGGCAGACACAAACCATTCACCTAATCCTTTACATGAGCAATTATGACCAAGTCACAGTTTCAAATGTCCTCAAATAGCTGATTGTGAATTTTACGCCAGTTCTTGTTGCATACTTCTCCTTTCATGGAAATTACCTCTGTCATGGCTTGACTTTCTTTTACAGTTAACTGCACATCTATTTGAATCCATAATTAACATTATTTGATATGTATCCATCCATCTATCCGTGTGTAAATATATGTGTATATATATGTGTATATACACACACATATATATATATATACACACACACACACACACACACATGCATAT
>JBAMYA010042554.1:0-14272 GCA_037176975.1 Arrhamphus sclerolepis
AAATTTGCTGACTCCAGAGATGAAAGGCCCTTAGGCGCCATTTGAGAACTCGTATATACGTACACACACACACATACCCACATGTGTATATGACCATTCTTGACGCAGCTCTACAGGTCTGAGACATGGTAATATCATTAACTGATGTTTCCACTTTGAACTGGTTTGACAAGTCCTGCAAATCACCCAGCTGACCCGCGCATAACCTCCGTTTACAAGCCCAAATTAAGATAACAAGAGGTTGTCAGAATGTCAAACAGATGAACAGTTCAGGGCAAGAGCTATATCTTATCTCTGACAAGGAAATGTGGTGTCATGAAAAAGAAAAAAAAATCAAAATGCTCTGCGACACAACAGCAACTGTCTACCAAGACACATGCGGCCATTCAGAGTGTCCCCACATTTAAATCTGTCCAAATACACCATTACAGACTTATCACAAAGTTTGTTTTTTGCAACAAAAGAACCACTGAATCTTTTTTTGAGGTCAATTTTATTGGTGAATTAAAAAAAAAAATTAAAATTAACAAGCTCAATCTCAACTTTTCTGTGCAACAGATAATGTAACATACATTGACAATTACATATAAAACGATTACAGCATACTTCAACAGTGAGCACCTTCAGACACTTACAGTTTTTTTTATTTGTTTGCTTGTTTATTTATTTATTTTACCACATTTGACAAAAAATATTTCATTAAAAGAATTCTGTCAACGTTGCAAGATAATGAGGGTGCTATCGTTCTGTCCCCGCTGAGTCAAAACAGAGAGTCCTGTGACTTGAGGAATGTGTGTTGCTCAGCAGGGCCTGTGTTGGTGTGGATCTGAAGTGCAGCCCTGACTGAAACGGTTTAGCTAAGCAGCACGGCAGCCAGCATGCCACATGCAGCGGGTGCTCCTGCAGGAACAGAGAGATTGCAGGAACGACATTGTTACATGTTCACCTGTGATTTGCAAGTGCAGTCACCTGAGATGAAATGATTTCTTACCTTATGATAAAACTGACGATGACTGGTTGAATGTAAGGTCTGCCTGGTCATCTGTTCTATTTCTTTGAGTGTCTCAGCTTTCCTCCACTTTGCCCTGCGGTTCTGGAACCAAATCTGAGGCAAAACAGTGCAATAATGAACATCTATCCATCCATTCATAATCAACATTTTACTAAAATAGAATAGCTTCAAAGCAAGTTGAAGAAAGGCTTGTTTTCAAAGAGACAAAAAAAGTAATTCTTAGCATTCCTCAGTGCATTTTGTTTTTCTTACTTCTGGTTTCTTCCTAAAATGTGAAAATTAGGCAAAACTGTGAAATGTGTAAACTTTATCAAGAGTGATTGTCAAATAGTGACACTGGTGATTCTAAAAGTTCAGAACTGTGTATTTGTTCCTGTTAATAATTCAATAATGAATATTGTAATGCATTAGCACTTTTTGACCCTAAAATAGTTCATTTTGATCAGGAGTGTTCAGATCAGTGACAATTCTGTATATTTTTATTCTAATCTTGCCTTTTCTTGGACTTTTGAATTGAATCGAATTACCCAATATTACCATTTTGAGGATAATTTATTTTCCAAACATCTGTTCAAAGAGCATAACTATTATTCTACTGACAACTATTCAGTGAAACAAGTCCGTTATTTAGGAGCGTTCACCTCCCCTCAGGTCGCGATATTTACTCACTGCAAATGCAACTATTTACAATCAATAAATCAGTTGCAAAATATTTGTAATCTTTGTGCTTTATATTTATTTTTATGTTTCTTGACAAGAACATTTGCTCGGTTTACAAAAGCATTTATTAATTTTCCCATTCAATAGTGGGTCTGTATTTTGTAAAAATCATTGAAGATTGTGACAGTAGTTCTTGAGTACGCAAATAAAAAAAAAACAGAAAAATCACCAGCGTGTGTCTACCTGTATGCGGCCTTCAGAGAGCTGCAGGCGAGACGCTAACTCGTCTCTGGTGTCGATGTTGGGGTAGTGCGTCTGTAGGAAAACCGCCTCCAGCTGCTGCACTTGAAACGGTGTGAAAGTGACCCTGGTTTGCCTCTTCTTTGTATGTCCTGTAAACAAACAACTGTCACAATCATCTCCACCATTATCATTAAACGTCATGTTTAAAGATGCAGCTCTCCGGCTCTGAGTAATGGATTCAGTTTTTTCCCTTCAATACTCACTCTTACAGTTCATGGGGCATTTCAGAGACTCTTGTTCAAGCCCAAATTGTGGAGGTTCTGTTGACAAAGAGAACACTTTAAATTCACAGGCATGCATGTGTGATTGTATTCATGTTTTTTTTACATTAAGGCTTAAAAACTTACCTGTGTATAAGTGCAGATTGGACACTTGATTGTTTTCTTTTATGACAGACCAGTTTCGAAGAACTTTAGCTTCTCTTCTGACGCATGTGGGCTTTGTGAGAATTTCATCGATTGAATGAGATATTTTTTTGTTCACCTGAGTTTCTCTCTCTTGATCCATGTGGGGCTTTTTATCCATTTCTTCTCTTGTCCACATTTCCAGCAGCCCATCTGTTATCATCAGTCCCTGTGGAGTCTAGCTGGCCACCAGTATTAAGTTTAACACACTCCAAATATCTCTTGTTTTTCTGTCAGACTTTGTCACTGAGTGAGGAAACTCTTGTTTCGGTGTGCGCTCTAAGCTGAAGACATATGGTTGTCCTCTCTCTCCTGTCAGCCCCTGTTTGACCTGTATCACATGGTCACTGTAGAGGAGGAGCAACTGACACCATGCTACGGCACACTTCTAGGAAAACTCAACATCCACTCTCAGTATCACAAAAGAAGTATTATATGCAGTGTGCTTACTGTAAACACGCAATCTTACTATCTGCCATTATCATTCATCACTCTCAAAGTTCAACGGAACTCTTTTATGTTTGCCCTGGAGTTATTTTTTTTTTTTCTTAGTGGAACCAGGATAAACTACAAGTATGCACAATTCAGCTAACTTCTGAGAAAATCTTGATGGTTCCATAGCTTGTTTGACACTTAGATAATATTCAACTATAAAACATAGATAAGTTGTAGCTTCTCTTTCTTATCACCTGATTTATTGCACAGCTAATTTTTATTGCTTCATGGCCTCAATATACTCTCTCACACATGAGTTGCTTTCTCTCTGGTGGAAACACTGGGAGCCCAGTCATCTCAGCTGAGACTGAGTGAATTATTGAGACACATGAGGGGGAAAAGGGTTTGTCTCCATCTAGTGGGTAGGGTTCTCAATGGATTTGATGATGGTTTTCTGTAGATAAAAATGCGATGATGCACAGGAAGTCTTCCTGTGCATCATATTTATAGTGTTGGAAGCATGGAAGGAGACATTCTGCATATCAGTTGCTGTTTTAAGTTCAGAGTTTGTTCGGATAGAAGGACCCATATTCTCTTAAATCCTCTGAGAATTACAGAACCTGTCTGGTGTTATATGAAGAGGGATTCTAAACAATGACAGCGCCAGACAGATCCATCAAGCCTGCATTATGTATCGCGCTACATTACTTCAAAAACACATTGTCAACAGGTGATTACAGTGATGATTTGATGCAAAATCAGAATCCAAAAACATGCATGTTTGAATAACAAATATTAGCATCTGTAGCCCAGATGCCCTGTGATGGGCCATTAGCATCCAGATCTTTATTTGGAAGATACTGGCATGTTGCATTCTGGATGGAGATAAAACAGGACCTAACCCAGATTTATGTGAGCAACAAGTCTACAGGCCAGGCTTTGTGGTAGTCTAGGTTTGTGTCAGTACCCTTCATTGATTGTCAAAGGTCAGTCGTGTGATGTAGAAAAATACAATAATACTTTTAGAGAACAATCTGCTGTATTCAAGACAGCAGAAACAACCATGCGTCTGTGAAGACAATGAAAAATTACATTCTGTACATCTTACAAAGATATGGTTTTACTTTGTCGTTTAGAACAGTGGGTAGGCACTGACCATACAGCTCTTGATTGGTTTAAATCCTATTTGGCCAAGCGTACATTCTGTGTTTGTCTTGATTGCCATATGTCCTAGTCTGCTCCATTGTTGTGTGGTGTCCCGCAGGGCTCAGTTCTGGGCCCCCTCCTTTTTATGCTGTACCTCCTCCCCCTTGGCTCTGTTTTATGGGATTTCTTTTCATTGTTACACACACAACACACAACTTTCTGTCCCACTTAAGAAAATGGACTCACCTCTCTTCAGTCTCTGTTTTTATGTTTGGAGGACATGAAAGCCTGGATGGCCCTAATTAAAAAAAAAAAAACAACAAAAAACCAAAAACCAAAAAAAAATAAAAAATGAGGAAAAGACAGAGGTGTGGCCCTGCGATGGACTGGCGATCTGTCCAGGGTGGACCCCTGCCTTTTGCCCGAAGTAAGCTGGGATAGGCTCCAGCAGACCCCCAGGACCTTGTACAGGACATAGCGGGTATAGATAATGAATGGATGGATGGATGAAAAGACAGAGGTAATGATTTTTGGAAATTCCATGGATGATCCTGTGATTGATGTTGGCTTCTAGGACCAGCACATCAGGCCTATTGTAACAAATTTAGGGGTTAAAATGGATGCTGGACTTAGGTTGGAAACTCACATAAGAACAGTTGTAAAATCCAGTTTTTTCCACTTAAGGCAATTAGCAAAAGTTAAGTCTTTTCTCTCGCATCAGCATTTCGAAACTGCAATCCATGCCTTTGTAGCTGCTTGGCTGGATTACTGTAACGCACTCTATAAAGGAGTCAGTGATTCATGCATCTCCCAGCTTCAGAGGGTATAAAATGCTGCTGCACATCTCTTAACAGGTACACCAAATTTGACCACATTTCCCCCATTTTAGATTCTCTTTACTGGCTGCTGGTACATTTTAGGATTAATTTTAAAATCCTTTTATCCCGCCCTACCTGTCCGAGCTGCTGCATCCCTGCACACCCTCCCATTCCCTCAGGTCGGCCAGCCAGTTGCCTCTGAGGGTCCCAAAGACAAAGCGCAAGCTCATAGGGGACCGTGCTTTTCCTGTGGCAGCTCCCAAGCCGTGGAATGACCTTCTCTTAAACATCAGACAGCCCCCTTCACTTTCTGATTTTAAATCCCTTCTTAAGACTCACCTCTTTTCTTTGGCCTTTGACACAATCTGAGATGCTGACTTTGTTGGACTCTATTTGATTATTTTACAATTTTATATATATATATATACATATATATTTGTTTTATGTGATTGTGTACAGCACTTTGGTCGTGTGGATGTTTAAAGTGCTCTATAAATAAAATGGGTATGTTATGGTATGTTATGGTATATGGTTGAGGAAGAAGAGCGTACAGGTGCTGAACTGACTTGAGTGCAGTTCTGACATTTACCAAACAGAGACTAAGTGGAGAATTCTGGAGTGTAAAATGCCTGAATTGTCTCCAACCTTAAAGAAAAAAAAAGAAAAGGAAATCAGGCAAAACAACTACTAACCTCAGTGTCATTGAGTGAGATGAAATATTTACAGTCCAACTGTTTTTGGAATGTGCCTGTATGGCAAGGCAAGTTTAATTGTACAGCTCAACTCAAAATGTTTTATAAGGCATTTAGATGAAATAAATAAACTAAGAAAATAATGAAATAAAAATAATTTAAATGTCTAATTACACAGGAAAAAACAAACAAAGAACAGTAAAAACAGTGCAGTAAAATCCGACTAGTGTGACTGAATATAGTAGAGTTTCCAGTTTAACTATAAATATGTCTAGAGTTGGAGAACATTTGATATCAAGAGTAAGTTTATTCCATCTATATACAGCATAGCTAAATGCATTTTCACCCTGTTTGGCCGTAACTGGAGGTTCTACCAGCTGACTGCTGCCTAAAGATCTCAGAGCTCTACTTGTTTCATATTCTACAAGAAGATCAGTCATGGATTCTGGTCCCCAGATTATTAAGTGATTTGTAAACTAACAGCATCACCAAAGTCTATTCTGTAGGTAACTGGTAGCCAGTGTAAGGACCTCAGAACTGGAGTAATGTGCTCAGTTTTTCTGGTTCTTGTTAGGACTCTGGCAGCAGTGTTCTGGATGAGCTGAAGCTGTCTGATTGTCTTTTTTGAGAAGATCAGATAAAAGAGCATTACAGTAATCAAGTCTGCTGGAGATGAAGGCATGAATGAGCTCTAAATCACCTCTGGACATGAGATCTCTGACTCTGGAGATTTGTTTGAGCCTGTATTCTTAAATGCAAAAATTTGTTTCTTAAAAATGGATTAAGTTGATATTAAGTTGATGGTGAAAAACACCAGCTATCTTAGAAATGCAATTCTGAGTGAATTCAAGAATTACAGTCTGCTTTTTCCACAAATCCAAACCTTTTCTGACTTGGGGTTAGAAATGTGAAATTACTTGCTAAAACCTTTACATAAAATCTTTGGCACTTATTAAATAGTGTGATTATTATTTGACACTGTAAATATATTTTAACATGAAACCTGTGGGTGAAAACCTTTTTTTTTTTCACTGCACAATAGTGTCACAGAGAGTTACTCACATGTATCCCTTGTGGCCTTTAACACACAGAAGTGTGAAGTCATGAGCCGAGGTGATGGCAGGAAGCAAACAACCAAAAAATTGAACGTAAAAAATATGTCATCAATTGGGGGGAAAAAAAAAGATCAATGGAGATGTTTACAAGGATAAGTGTGACACTAAAGTTAAAAGCCTAGTGTGACTGAATATTTATGTGAATGTTTCCTGAAGATCAGCATTTTCAATTCATTGAAGGACCTAAAACCATTTATTGAAAGCAGGAGTATACTTCTTTAAGTAAAGGGTTCAAGTTACAGTACAACAAACAGATTTTTTTTAGTTCAGAATTTATTTACATCACACATATACTAGATGAAACACATACATTTAGTTTACATTTTCATGTATAAATGAGCTGAGTTAATTTTCTGTTCTGTTTATCTGTTGCCTATAGTTGCAGTTGTATATAGTTGTGGCTGAAGGGTGGGGCAAGCCTATTTGCTATGTGCTTTTTTTGTGACAACATAGGGGGGAAATGGGCTTGATTGTGTTCATTTCTGTTTATTTTCAATGTGTCCCTGCCCCATCTTATGTTTTGTTAAGTTTCTTATTTGTCTCATTTTGTCAGGTCAGTTGTTTGAGTTACTGTTTTGTTATGTTACCATTTATCTTGAGTAGAGTTTTGCTACTTTGACCTCTTTTATAGGCCCATTCTGTTTGTGACATTGAGTTTACACTTTTCGTAGATTTTTCGTGGAAAATAAACACTTTTTTTGAGCTCAACCTTTGTCTGCCAGTCCTTGGACTGCTTGGTCCGTCACACCCCTACAACATGATGATGCCACCTACATACTTCACAGTCGGGCTGGTGTTCTTCCCCATTTTTCCTCCAAAGGTAAAGATGGTCATTATGGCTGAGAGTTCAATTTTAATTTGATCAGACCGCAGGGCCTGTCTCTAGAAATTAAGGCGTTAGCTGTGTGCGCAAACTCTAATCTGGTATTTTTATGTTGCTTTTAGAGTAATAGTTTTTTGCTCGCTCAGTGGCCTTTCAGTCCATGTTGGTACAGGACTGGTTTCACTATGGATAATGACACTCTCTTACCAGCTTCAGCATCACAGCAAAGTGTTTTGTTCTGGAGTTGTTACACACATTTTACATCAAAGCATGTTAATCTCTGGGACACAGAATCTATCCCATGATTATTATTGTCTATCAATTGTTGGAAGATCTGAACGTGGCACCTTTAGGAATCTGTAAATTGCAGACAAAGATGAACCTGACTTGTGGAGATCCACAATTATTTTTCCAATATTTGGGATGATTTCTCATTTTCCCATGATGTCACAAAATGAAGTAATGCGTGCCTTAAAATACATCCACAAGTGAGTCTCCAATTAACTCAATATGTTGTCAGCTAACCTATCAAAAGCTTCCAAAGCCTTGACACCATCATCAGAATTTCAGACTTTGATGAAAGTCATAAAGAATTTTCTAAAAAAACATTCTCTCTCACATTATTCTGACATTTAGCAAATATAAATGATTCTGCCAGGCCAACTGATCTACAAAGGAAAAAGTTTATGACTTAAAGATTACGATTCTTTTTATTGAGAAACTCTTCCTTATCCTCCTCGATGGTTCTACCTTCCAAGCCCGGGTCCTCTACCAGAGGCCTTGGAGCCTGAGAGTTCTGTGCAGAATCTTAGCTGTTCCTAGGACTGTGCTCTACTGGGCAGAGATCTTTGATGTCGTTCCCGGGATCTGCTGGAGTCACTCTCCCAGTTTGGACCACTGACACTTTAGCCTTTACCTTTCAGATCTTCTCCATTTTCTCCTCCAACTCTTGGTATTTCTGGAGCTTTTTGTGTTCCTTTGCCTTGATGTTACTGTTGCTTGGAATTGCTACATCTATCACCACTTCCTGCTTCTGGAACTTGTTCACTATCACAATGTCTGGCTGATAGGCCATCACCAGTTTATCAGTCTGGATTTGGAAGTCCCACAGCATCTTAGCTCTGTCATTCTTAACAACCCATGGGGAGATCTCCCATGACTTTGAGACGTCAAACCCATACTCGGCGCAGATGTTCCTGTACACTAATCCTGCTACTTGGTTATGGCCTTCCAAGTATGCTGTACCTGCCTGCATCTTCCACCCTGCTATTATGTGCTGGATGGTCTCGGGCTTCTTTGCACAGTCTGTACCTGGGATCCTATCTGGTGTGATAGACCCCAACCACTGTTGCTCTTGGATTCAGGGCCTGTTCTTGTGCTGATGATGCTCCCTGATCAGTGCCTCCATGCTATCCTTCAGACCAGCCTTTCCTTGCCACAGGTAGGATTTTTCAATATCAGCCGCTCCCTCTATCTGTCAATGGTACATCCTGTGTAAGGGTTCGTCCTTTCATAATGGTGTCTCATCCTCTTCCACATTGGGTTTCTTCTACCTGAGACATTTACTCAGCAGTTTATCAGTGGGGGCCATCTTCTGGACATATTCCCAGATCTTTGTTGTTTCACCTGAGATGGTGACCTCCACACTCACCAGTGCTCTGCCTCCATCCTTCTGCTTAGCGTATAGTCTCAGAGTGATGGATTTTGGGTGAAACCCTCCATCCATTTTGAGGAACTTTCTTGTCTTGATATCAACGGCTTCCATCTCCTCTTTTTGTCAGTTTATTATACCTGCAGGGTATCTGAGTACTGGTAGGCATACATGTTGATGGCCTGGACTTTATTCTTCCTATTCAGCTGACTTTTCAGGACCTGCCTTACTCTCTGTAGGTACTTGGTTGTGGCTGACTTCCTTGCAGCTTCTTCGTAGTCGACATTTGCTTGCTGTATCCAAAGGTATTTATAACTGCCCTGGACATCTGTTGTGCTGCCTTCTGGTAAGTCAACTCTCTCAGTTGCGATGACTTTTCCTCTCTTGGATACCATCCGTGTGCACTTATCTATACCAAAATCACTGCTGTGTACCCTTGTGAGATGGATTAGTGAGTCAATGTCTCACTTGGTCTTGGCATACATCTTGATGTCATCCACATTGAAGAGGTGGCTGATGATTGCTCCACTTCGGAAATGGTATCCATAGCCAGTCTTCTCAATGATCTGGCTGGGGGTTTCAGGCCTATGCAGAACCTGCAGTGGGGACAGCACATCTCCTTGGTATATACCACACTTGATGTTAACTTGTTCAATTGGCTTTGAATTGGCATCTAAGATTGAATTCCACATTCCCATCAAGTTCTTGATGAAGGTCCTCAGTGTGCTGTTGATGTTGTCTATCCAGGTGTAGGGCAGGTGTAGGGCATCGAGTTGTAGGCCTTCTTATAGTCAATCCAGGCGGTGCACAGATTTGTTTTTCTGCATTACAGTCTCGAGTGACTTTTCTGTCCACCAGTAGCTGGTGCTTTTCTGTGCCTTGTTCAGATATGGAGCCATGTTCCTGGTGATCTTAGTCACTATGGTGCCTGATAGGATCTTCGATGTTGTGCAGAGGTAGGTTATGGGCCAATAGATGGTTGGAACTACCCCCTTATGGGGATCCTTCATGATCAGAACTGTCAGGCCCTGGGTTAGCCAGTCAGGGTGGATCCTTTCCCTTACCAGCTGGTTCATTTGAACTGCTAAGCATCATCCAGTGCAGTAAGCTTCTTCAGTCAGTCAATATGGATCATGTCAGGGCCAGGTGCTATCCAGCTCTTCATACTTGACACTCTTCCTTGGATGTCTGCTGTTGTGATGGTAACTTCTTCTTGTGCTGGGGGATACTGTGGTCAGTTCTCAGATCCACTAGCCAGGGGGGATTAATGTTGTGTGATTCCTCCTTCTCCTATATGCCTCAGTCTCAGTCTTGGGTGTATCCGTTCTTACTGTATTACCCTGGAAATAGCAGTACACTTTAGATGGTTCAGTGGAGAACATCTTGTTTATTCTCATGGCTTCCACCTCTTTAGTGTACCTCCTCAGTCTGGAGGCCAGTGCTGACAGTCGTTGTTTTGTAGTCTTCGTGCTTCAGGTGTGTTGTATTGTTGTTTCTTTATTGCACCTCTCTGTGCCTGACAGCTGGCTTACCTCTCTCCATTGTGCCTTGATCTTATTTTCCATGGAGGAAACTACTTCTTATAGCCAGTATTGATCCTGTATCCCAACATCTCTAGGATCACTGCTGCTGTACTGTTAGTCAGCTCATTGGTTTCTGTGATGTTCCCAGTTGGTAAAGTTCATAGCACTGCATTCACATCTCCTTGTAGATCTTCTGAGGGTACTTTCTCACTTAACCTTGGTAAGGCATTGCTCAGGGTTATAGTGTCAAGCTTAGTAATGAATATTTAAACAGTGCATCCTCAGTTGACTCTTGTTATTATATTCCAACTTTTATTATAGAGACAAAAATCTGATTTTCCAATATAGTACTAAACTGTACTTAAAGGAAAAACATTTTTTAAATTTAGTTTGCTATTTAATTCCTTTTACACTTGTTAATCACACTTTTGATATGCAGAACGTGATTATGGAGTCTGAGACCTGCTTTTAAAATTCAACAAAACCCCTGTGACTTTAAATTACTGTTTTGTGTCCGTTAAACAAAATTTGTTATTACTAAAGGTTAGGACTTAAATACATGAGGAAACAAAAATCACTGCTTCTTTATTTTTTAACAAACTTGGTTCTGATTAATGAACATTAGCTACTAACAGTAGCATCTTACTGTGTAAGATTTTCTCCCATCTAGCGGTGAGGTAGTATACTGCAACCATTCTTTATCCCGCTCCTTTTCCCAAGACTCGTTTCCATCTCCAGTAGCCAAGAAATGTCATTGATCTAGGAAACAGAGAAGTCGCTGACCAACATGACTTAGTAGTATTCTCTCAGTTGATGAGGTTAGGTTTGTGAAATAGTTGTTGTTTACATTTTGTAATTTAGACCAAAAAATATATGTCCATTACACGACAACTTGTAATTTTGTCTCTTTTTAATTTTTAGATTGATTACCTCAATGCTAATATCAGCCAGCAACAAATGAAAATGAAGACAAACTAACCTAGCCATATAGCGACTGATCTACATAGCCACTATATTATATAGCATGTGTAGAGGCTCATGGAGCTTGGGAGGAGGCAGGTTCCCCAAGGTTGGGCGGCGAGAGACGAACGCGGGTACCCGGCAAGAACCCCCCCACGGACCCACATCGCAACTCCCTCCAGTCCCCTGCTGGGGGCTGCCCACCACCGCCAGCAACCACCAGCCAGAGCACACGCGCAATGTAGTCAGCACGGAGATGTGAGAGTTCACCAGCAGCCGCGACGGAGATGGTGCCCCCTCTCCAACCCGACTGGGGCCGGCAAGGACGGAAGTAAAGAAGGGAGAGCGCTGGGAAGTAAATGGGTATGCCGGGCCCGCGTGGGCCCACAACTGGGCGTCCTGACCGGTTTGCAATAATTATCAAAACAAAATGGCAAGTGCTTCTTCTAATACCTTGTAGCTTTGACAGGGAAATATTCTTTCTAGAGTCTGATATCCATTGTAGAATAACCTGCAACCAAGACAGATAGAGGGACAGGAAGAAGACCGCAAGGTAGGGTTAGTGGATCAGTAGGAGCTGGGCGATAGTTTGTAGCCAACTACGGTAGTGCCAGCGCAAACGCAAAACGAGTAGCTGTATTTTCCTGGATGTTCCCTGCCATTTCAAGATGGCGGTGCAACATGGTGATTACCATTGAATAAGCCAACACAATAGCAAATTCAAGACCTACTATAACACGGGTATTCAATTAAAATTCAAAGAGGTCCAGTTAGTGTACATTTCCTAAAGCAAGGGTCCGGAACATCAACGTTATGCTGTGGTTTAGTGTGATATATACTTAGTATTAAATTATTCAGATAAGATTTGAATTTAAACATAAACAGAAAATAAATCAAACGTGTTTTGGAACATTGTGCATCTTAACAACAGATGCAAAAGTAAATTAAAACAAATAAAATAAACCGAAGCAAAAGCTTGAATATTCCTATTCCTATATTTAAATAACTGATCAGTTTAATAGTCTCTCTTTCTTTCCCTCTTTTCCCGCTCTTTGAGCTGAGCTGGAGTTTAACTGGATGGATTTTAAACCTGAACACTGAACCAAAAATGTGGAAGCGTTGCTTCAGTTTATTCTATTTGTTCTCAAATAACTTTTGCGTCCATTTTAAGATGTATCTTTTAAATTTATTTAGTTTTTTTTAATGTATGTTTTAATGTTAAGTGTGAATAAGTATTGCTGAAATGTTTTGAATGATTGACAGTCAGACGTTGACTACTTCAGTATAGATCACACTAAACTACATGAAGGAGTCTGGGTTCAAAGTTCTGTTTTCATGTGCCATGAGCACAGCGGTACCCAAGTTACAGTTTAATTCTTTCTGTGACAGAGCTTGTAAGTCAAACAGCTTGTATGTCAAATCAGTATTCTCCATTCAAATTAATGGAAATGCCATTAATCTGTTTCATGCCCCTAAAAAGACCACCCCAAATTTTTTGTTATGTCTTGAGTTTATTTATGAATAATAAACATTGTATAAGAACATAATAAAATATAATAAAAGAGAATGTAAGGAATGAACTGGTTTTATAAAGTGTATTTATCTTGGAGATCAGACGCTTGGACTGATGGAAGATGCTGGTGGAGGAGGAGGAGGTGGGAGGAGGGAGTGGAGGAGGTGTACAACTTGGGGGAAAAAAAGTATTCATCTTCACTGACTTTTGGCTTATTCATAACGCTTTCTTCCCTTTCATCTGCAGCGCGTGTCAGTAAAAACCCAGATTGTTTCAGAGTGAGGAAAGTGTTGTAGCGAGGACAAAACACAAAATATACTTCATTGGTCAGGTGGCAGCGGTGCAGCTGAAGCTTCATAACTCGTAACACAAATTTATCCCCAAGTCAAAGCAGAAAAAAATCGACAAAATCACGACTCGTAACTCAAAAGCGTTGTATGTTGGGACACTAGTAAATCAAGGTACTACTGTATTGTGTCTCACTTTTTTCTGCCTTCAACTCACTTGCTTCTCTGTCTTTTCTGTCCGTTTCCTGCTCTCTTAGCTTTCGTCCACGTCTCCATTCCCTCACATCTGTCTTGCTCAGAACCGCAGTGTTATTTGATTGGATGCATTATATCGACCTGAGGTCGTAACTCACATCTGATTGGCCCGTGTGTTTCCTAACAAATTTAAAACCGCCTCAATAATTTAATGATTATGGGTCTGGGTCCGCATAGCACGGTGTCTGGGTCCGGATCCGGACCGCGGTCCGCCATTTAGTAATCCCTGTACTAGAACACTGGGATTTGTTGATGAAGTAATTACTAATTATTCAAGTCATGCTTGAATGAAACAGTCCATTTTTGTTAATAGAAAACCTGTCCCTTTAAAGTGGATATTAGTGTGACTTCAACTGATCAGTGTAAGACTAGACTTAAATACTATTCACAGGTGGACACAAATAACAAAGTTGTTCTAAGTCTTTACAGCCTAAAGTGTTTTTAAGGAACACTGGGTTTTTCTACCTGACATGTGATGGATCCTTATATGTAGCATACAGTCACATGCACACAAAGCAGATCTTATGATATGTCAGTACGACTGCTTCTCTGAATGGTTTGTAAGTTGCATGTGAACTTAATTCCTTGAACTATAGTGTTTGGTGTGGGGGGGGGGGGGGGGGGGGGGGGGGGGGGGGGGGGGGGGGGGGGGGGGGGGGGGGGGGGGGGGGGGGG